>DWNE01003974.1:0-15856 GCA_018249875.1 Cecropterus toxeus
AACATATATTTAAATTATTTTTTTGCTTTTTGGTGACACTGAAGTCGGTTTCTATTTTTTGTTAAAAAGTTTTATTGATGTGAAACATCCGTAGTCACAGGTAAACCAGATAGTTGCCGTCGCGATGCTTGCCTTTATTTATTTAGCGCCATCTGTTATACATTGTGGGAACTATTAAGTATCGAACAAAACTAAGCGGGCTGCGGTGTTAATTCCACTTAGTGCGGAGTACTGTTCGTAGATGGCGTAATTTTCATTATGCTATTTATTTAGTTCCTGTCGCAATTTTGTATTTTATTTATACTAAGTGCACGAACACAATGTTTCACATCTAGCAGGCTTCCCGTAACGGCCATTTAGTACCACCTGATTGTGAGTGGTTTCTGCCGCCCGTGGACATCTGTAATCAACCGCAGATAAGATCAGAGTCTTGAATGAGGTTAGCCACAGATGCGCTTCCCTATGGACGAAGTTGGAAAGCCTCGGATAAGTATATCTGTCTACCCATACCCTTCATAACAAAACACAGCCGCGCGCTGTTATTAGGGAGAAATAGGTGTGTCAGTGGTGCTTCTGAAGTCGAATCACAAAGAGTTCAATAAACTACAGATATTAACATTTAAGTTACAGCAAATGTAAAAAAATCGTATAATAAACGCTGTTTCGAATAAAACAAAAGAAAAACTCCCAATTTGGTAGTAACTTAATCTAAATAATTTATTATCATATTATAACTCGGAATCCAAATATCCCAGTATTCACTGAATACAGTTTCTCAGTAAATTAGGCTCTCGTTATGATTTATGACAAAACGCGACAAATCTCGTGACTTTATTCATTTTTATGAAATTTATGCAACAAACAAGCATGTAATACGAGACGGCGAGAGAACTAAGTTGAAATGTGTTATGTGTTTCTTCTACCACCATGCATGCCTTTTAAATTCTTACTCACGAACTTATAATTGACGCTTTGACGCTTTCTACACTCATAGCCCCACATTAGGATTTTCTCCTGTTTCGTAGGTGCCATGAACACACAAATACCCACAACGGACAAACTTAGGAAACGAAGCTTACATTAGCAGTACCGCGGGTAAAAGTTAGTTTTTTAAGAAATTTATGATAATAATGAATTATATTTACAAAATACATAATACCATTTATGTTCAAATTACAGACAGACATTTCTTTTTGGTGTTATAATTAATGATATACCAAAAAAAGAGAAAGTAGTAACCTAATATTTTTTATCTTCAGGCAAAAAATCCTGTATCTTATTATTCCTTATAATATATGCCGTGTAGTATATTAAATTTAATATGGTAGATATTCTTAATAATGGGAATATTACGTGCTTCTCATGTTTCAAACCAATGAGTATAGGAAATAGTAGATAGCGCGTACTAAATTCAATATACAGAATTATTATAATTTTTGTAAGATTTAAGTAGCAAACAATCGTGACGTTCATCTGATGGGAAATAGCCACTGCATAAGCAAGTTTAAGCTGTAATCTGCCACGGGTCATTAGCGCATTTCATTCACTTATGATATTTATATTACTTATCGTATGCTTAATTCCGTTAAAATATTATTCTACATTTAAAATGTTTATACAGAAAAGCGCCGACCCGGTGTCCAAAAATCGGACCAATGTAATACAATACGGTATCTATATTTTTTAAAATCTAAAACTAACGTGTGTTTGTCTTGTTATTTCCAGTCAAACTGGGACAAATCCTTAAATGGGGCGGGATGCGCGGAACGGTCGAAATTACTTTTATTCGATACTGAAAGTTTCCCTCAAGTATCATTATACAGGGAGTAGTGTATCGGGAACTTAAAAGATCTCTATTTTTACAGATCACGGGAACGGGATGTTGCCTTATGTACTAACGTCAAGGCGAAGGGTTTGGGTTCAATGAAGCGCGGAAGCGATTTACTTAGGTGTACCGGTATGGTGACGACCCGCTTGGCGGAGCGGTCACCATACCGGTCTGACACCATACCGGGTTCGATCCCCGGCCAGAGAGAAATGTGAATAATGAGTTTAGATTTCTGTTTTGGATCTGGATGTTCTTGTACCTATTCATCTTTGTGTGTCCATGGCACCCACGACACAGGAGAAAATCGTACTGTGGGGCTAGGCGAGTTTACAAAGTGTTTATATGTTATGTTTGAGGCGACCTTCCGCTACTCTTCAAGAGAGATGACGTCACCATAATCTGAAACGCGCTATTGGAGTTTTCTCAACATTAAGCATACATACAAGTTCCGAATAGAGATTGTCGGAGCACGGCCGCTCCCAAGGCATGATCAGCTAGCCTTCGGGAGATCTCCCTTTGCCAAATGTTTATGTCACTTAAAATACAAAGCGATTTGTATAACTTTTTTGATATACAATTTCTAGTTATAGTAAAAAAATATTTATATAATCTTATTAACGCGACAGAAAACAGATAATTAATTTTAATAGTAAGTAATGGAATAGTGTATTTCCATTCATCATCCTACAGCCTACGGGGTTTTTTCTATTAAGATGTTTCCTAAAAATGTGTTTATATTACACCATTATTTACTTCTAAGGCATAATTACTCGTTGCTAAAACAATATCGCTAAAGTAGTGCATTTTAAAGTATAAAATCTTTTAATAAAAGCCAACTGTTGGATCCGTAAAAAGAAGTTGAAACTTTTCTTCTTGGAAACTTTATTATAATATCTTTTTATCCTGAAACAAAGTGTTAATTTTATAAAAATCTATGTGACGTGCTTGAGTGGCTTTTTACTTTATTATGTTTCCAGTTGAGCGAGAAATTATTTAAATAATATTTCTTATACCTACAAAATTAATAGACCGAATTTTTATTCAAAAAATAACAATAATTTATATGAGGTATATAAAATCTATCGTCTAAATAAAAACTTAAAAGAATTTTACTTTTACTAGCTTATGCCCGGAGATCTGCCCGCTTCGGACACGTCTGCAGTAGTTATAAGTATATATTTTGTAATGTATTATATATATTTTGTGTTAATCTATGTTATAAACACTGTGTAGCAAATTTCAGTGGAATCTGATCAGTGTTTTTTACGTGTAACAGTAACCAACAACATAGATGCACATCTTCACAAACTTTTGCATTTGTAATTTTCATTTTTCAACATACATGTTCGACATTAACTCAAAAATATAGTAACTGTCATGATTTTGCATTAAAATCTTATAAAATTTACATTAGCGGCAATTCACAACGATTCAAACTTTAGTATTGATAAGAGTTTTTGATAATTGACTGAATCCAAATTATATCCAGAAGCCTTATGGGGTGAAGGGTTAATCTATTTTGACATAGAAATTCCCTTCAAATCATTAATGTTATATAATCATTAATAGGTAAATATCATTATTATAAATTAATACGGAAATAAACAGTTCCCGATTCTAAAAATAAAAAAAATATATTATTTTTAGAAAAAAATAGTAGCTTAAAAAAAAGAAGAGCACATAATTAATACTTATGTTTGAATTTTAAATACCAAACTATTTAAAATCTCGAAATATTATCGTTATAATAAAACAAATAATAAATTTACCAGAAATATTCTTAATAACTGGTATTTAAGGGTTTGTGAGCTGCCGCGAGAGACAAGATAATATTTTTATTTGCAATATTTTGAGAGACTAGTAATTGGATACGTAATTGGATACCCATGTTGCGAAACATATAAATATAGAGCTAAAACACATTAAAACTCGACGGCGTCAGAAGGAGCTTAATGTTTTTCGAGTGTATGTATGTGTGTATGTTTGTATGTATATATGCCCATTTTGTTTGGATAGCGCTACAGCTCAAACGGATTGTCGGATTGTGACTTATGATATATCATTAGAATCGTCTCAGTTTGTAGAGTGTTAAAGACAGTAATCTGTGTTAAAGACTGTCTTAAAGACTGTAATCTTTAAAAAAAGACGATAGATCATTCCTTTGAGTTCGTCGACGGTCAGTTGAGGTCGTGTTCCGATCCGGTGGTAATGTAAAAAAAACGTTGCGTTATATGATTTTTACCCGACTGCGTTAGAAGTAAAGTATTGTTTTTCGAGCGTATGCATGTATTTATGTATGTTTGTTTATATAAATGTTCACTTCTTTATCATGTACTACAGTGCAAATGGCTTGAAGGAATGTAACATAATTATGTCATTACAATCGTCTCGATTTAGTAATGGCAATTACCCGTTTTAAGTTTGTTAAGCAGTCGGGCTTTTTTTTAATATTTTTAACATGTAAAAATTTGGAATGCCACCTGAATGAAGAAAATGTAAGAAAGAAAAAGAATGTAAGAAAAAATATTGCAACTTGCAATGTTTAAGTGCCTCCGAATAAAGAAGGACATTTCATTTAATTAAAAAATAAGATGTAAATAAACCCAAATCGTATCTCTCATGCAATAAAAACACGTCCTTATAAACCGACTTCTCAACCCCAATGTTGTTGCGATTGACTTTTCTCACGTGTTTCTTTTATGCGAATGTCAGAATGGTTATTGCTGTTTTATTATATTCCTTATTCATTCGAAGTCGAATGAATATGGAATGAAGCACGAGTCATTCAAGATTTCGTAAAGCGACGATTGAATTTAGATTTATTCGGTACATTTATGGACTGCATGTTTCTTTGCTACTTCTATATATTTTTATATAATGTTGAAGTAGTAACATGCAGTCTACCAGATGTCAAGGGACGACGGTGGCCTATGGACATCAGTAATCAGCTCCAGATTATATCAGAATCTTACCCGAGGCATAACTCTTCTTTTTCCATAAAAATGGTAATCATTTGAAGATTTCTACTCTTAAAAATTAAAAAACAATGGTGTTTTCTATCTATTCTATCCCTTGGGGGTAGAATTGATCAAAATTCTTTCTTAGCGGATGCCTACGGCATAATATCTACCTGCATGCCAAATTTCAGCCCCATCCATCGAGTGGTTTGGGCTGTGCGTTGGTAGATCATGTCAGTCAGTCAGCAACATGACGAAGTGATCGGAGTCACGGGAATAAGTTATTTAACTGTAAGAGAACGTAAATTCCGTGGATACAGCTTTTAAAGGGACTTAAACCGCGGGACGCAACTAGTATAAACTTTCCAAGTAGGCTTATCTTACAATTACTTATATAACAGTTTTACAGTACATTAACTATCCGTCATTTTCAGGTTTCCGGAAACTTGCCACTTTGACTAAGTTAATTGTTAGCGTCAGATGTTAGACGCGATACTGAACTTATGCGGCTAAATGTCCAATTAATCTCTGGACCTTTACCGCTGGGCCACGAAAAGTTTGTTTACCGCTGCAAGCGTGAGCTTTAAGCGATTTTTGGCATTACGACATTTTGAACCAAACTTTGTAGCCATAAGACATGAGACACATTTTTTATATAATTGAAGCGAACGAGCATGCTGTCCGCCGGAGAGCAAATGGTTAATGCCGCCAATGTGCCGCCATTGAACGCCATTGAACATTGAACGCCATTGAACCTTCCCTAAGGGTCAATGGCGTTATGTTTTGTTTTAACCTTGTCAGTGATCGTAGTGGGTATTAATGTAACACAGGAAGATGCAGCAGCCCACTGGATTTTGGTCCTTAATCACCTCCTACCACAACTACAAGACGAGAGCCAGTGTTGCTACTCAAAACCGATACAATACAACAAGTATCTAGAAATAATTTACTACCTCGATGCAGCTTACAGTAGCAAACATTATCTTATTACAACAGGTGAAAAAAATCTAGAAACAAGTTTCAGCTTTCAAGAAAGTCTTAAATATTAATATTCACTACAAGCGCTAAACTACTTAGCTTTCAATTAAGCTCTTAAAAACAAAAGCTCTCTTTAAAAAGCTAAGTGCCCACTTTATGAACATTCTTAGCTGGCAGGGTTCCGCATTCAAATCGGAAATTAATATTGATTCATGGTGTGGGAACGAGAGATATACTTATCCAAGGCGTTTAAAGTTAATCTTCTGAGGTCGCAACGCATCTGTGCCGATAATAGGATTAAGGTAGGATTAAGATTTTATCCAGAATTGTGCAAAAGAATCCATGGGTGGCAATTACCCAGAACCATCAGAAGGACTTTATGCTCGTTGGCTATTTCCATTTTGTAATCAGTAATATACTTAGTAACATTTTTTTTTATTTAGTTTGTAACTTTCAAGAGTCGTCTAATATTATATTATCAAAATGTATATTCCATCCAAATCGGCTTAAGACATCGTATAATTATAGTTACAAAAAATGTTTAGAGGACAGAGAATGGCTAATATATTTAGCTAATATATGAATAGCTAATTATATATATTTTAATAATCATGTCTATAACTTTTATAACATTTGTCTGTTTGTTTGTCTACGTATGAAGTCGCAGCGAACCAAAACTACTGAACAAAACTTAAAAATACATTATATATAATATCTTGACGTAATATTGAGTCTTTCTTTTATCAAAATTTATAAATTCTATTAAAACTTATTACAATAAAATTTATGATATATTTTTTAAACGCAGAGGAAAGTCTTAATTTTATTTATTATGTAATATTAAAAAACTCGTATGATTAATGAAAATTACAATTACAATTTACAATAAACTAATCAATAAATATTGGATTTGAATTTTGTAAGTACGTTACTGCAATGCGCTTTACTGAAGAAACTTGAATAAGTTGGCAAAGCTAATAAACCGGGTGGCAAATTGACTAATAAATTTACTAATAAGCTGATTAATAAAGTCTAATTAGCACTACGAGCGTTTGCGCCACGCCTCTGGGAGGTTGCCGATAACGAGATAGTAATTTTTAATTGCATCGCTAATACAGATTTACTGCTTTTGTTGCGAATAACTGTGATATTGCAGCATTGTTTTATCAATTATTTGCAGTTATGTCGGTGGTAATATCCTGTAATATTTTACCATGTAATGGGTACTCACAATAAGCGGTTTTTTGATATCTTTATAACCGAAAGTTTGATCCAATTGCGTGGAACGCGGCTAGAGTAGCCATTTTTTTGGCGATTAAAGTCGATTGGCTTATAGGGTGTACTTTCGAAATAAAGTACAATTTTTTTATTCCTTACTTTTTGCCCTAAGGCTACTTTTAGGATTATCCGTGATAGGGTTCAGTAAAAAACGGAATAATTTTTTTTCTTATCATATTTGTCTTCTATATATCTTTATTTTCGGAATATATCTAATGCTATATTGAGATCGATTTCATTACTGAGTTTCTTTCACTGAGTGTAGTAGACTTCACTTCTACTACTTTCTACACTTATAGCCCCCCGTGTCGCGGGTACCAAGAAATAAATAACAACGAAAACATTAACACCTAGACCCAGAACACAAATCTAAATTCATAATTCAGATATCTGTATAGCCGGGCAGCGAACCCGAAACCAATTGCTTGTCAGACCTGTTTAATGATCGCCCCGCCACACGGGCCTTGAATTAAACAAAAAAAAAAAAACATTTTACACTCATATTAAAATCATGAGAAACTAATTCGACATTGAAAATTGTATATTGTTTGAAAATCTCGGCATCTGTATACATTTTATATTCCCAATTATGTAAATTTAAAAAGCTTCAGCGTAACTTAAATGAAGGGATGAATAAAATACGCGCGAGGTCAGTTTTTGAAAATCAGAAAATGTCACAACTCTTCAAATTATTCATCGTAACATCATTAACGTTTAAAGAAAATGTGGTTCATTTTATTTTAAAACTAGCTAAGCACTTGGCGCCGCCCGTGTCTTTTTAAGTTGAGACGTTATCGATTAGCCCCATAAAATTAAAACATATCAAATGAAACAATAAATCAAGTAATATCTACAAAGTTAAGCAAATTCAGTCGTAGTCAAAAGTTGGATTGGTGATCATTAGTGGCTTAGGTATTTTTTAATTATTTTTGAACATTATTTCATCTTCGACTTCATATAGAACCCCTGTTCTCTATGAAGTTGCATAGAAATGCCGTCTGCCGTGGTCATAAGTTGGATAGGTGATCATTACTGATTTAACTTTAAGCTCACTTCGTGCTTCGGTGGGATACCGGTTGCTTTAAAACACTTTAAAAGTTTGTTGAAGGGTATACATATATGGGCTATGTATACTATATTAAAGTTCCATGCTGATTGAATGAGTACTACATACTCTCATTTTAAATATATTAAAACATTAAAAATGAATCTTCTCAAGGGATGTGTAAAGATTTTCTGGATCAAATGAGCTCCAATTCATTTGCATGATACAGAACACATTTGAATATTTTATAAAGATCTCCTGATTAGCGTTGTATAGCGGTACAAACAAATAGACTTATCCTATAAGTTTTCTTCTTATACCTACCTGGTTTTTTATTAGTAGCAATGGAGTTAAACATTACTTTAAAAAATCCTCTACAGCCTTATTAGTTCATGGTGGACATAGAAGTGAAATATATAGATTTCCGGGTTCTATTAAATTATTTATACTCACTCAGATGGAGAGTAATGTTTTTCGAGCGTTTTATGTATCAATGTATGTATGTTTGTTAGTATGTATGTCTATTTCTTTGCCACGCGTTACAACCCAAACGGCTTGACGAATTGTGTCGTATGACATGTCATCGTTACTTAATTTAAAAAACATGGCACAAAAGAAATAGGCATGGGTATCAAATGAAAGCAAGTAAAATATAACATTTTAAAATTAAATATATTATGGTCCATATCCTTACAATTTTATCGAAAACTCATATAAAACGTTAAATTACCCGTATAATGATATATCTCATTATGAACAAAAAAAAACCGATTGCATAAAACTATTATGCAATCGATTTTTTTTTACTATTTTTATTTTAACAATATATACTAGTTTTGTGTGTACATACACGTAGGAAAATAAAATCCTATTGTGGATATGGCCAAGATAGATTCTGTTCTGGATTTGTCTGTGTACTTATTTATCTCTTTGCGTGTAAATCACATTCACATATGAAGACAATATGGAGGAAAATATGAAAAACTTATACTTATTACTTTAAAATTTTTAGACGAGTCATGAGAGGGAAAATTAGAGTAACGATTTTTGTAACGGAAACGGTTACGCTGGAGCGTAAGTTAGTATAATAACGCAACGCTCCAGCACGATTACGATTACGCAGCTCGCAGTACGATTCCATACAACTTAATAGGATATGATTCGATACGATACAATATATATATTTTTAAATCTGAAGTATATCTATACTAAATAATTTTTTCACACTAACTGACAGACAGCGATGGCACTTAATTTAGTGAGACTAGAAGCCTGAAATTTTGCTGAGGAGTTCTTAATTGAACAACGATTTAAAGGCCTATAGAGGATAAAGGATTGCTTATTAAGACTTCTCATAATTTATTACGAAGAACAATTCCTTTATAAGTTAATTTCACCTATATTACGATGTAAAGAGCCCTAAAACATGATTTAGTTAAGGATATACTCTTCACGTTTAATTTAATGTACGTGTACAATTTATTTTAATCAGAAGCACGTCGCTAGGGAGATGATAGACATACGAGTATTTAATTAAAACTGCTTCGAATTTGCGGAGTATCTAATGTAATGTTATCCGAATAAGGTCGGGAGGTAGCTGCATTCAAAGCAGGGTAGAGAGCGGTATGATTTTTGAAATTGGGTGGATACTCATAGTTTCAATAGTTTCACTCATTTAGGTCAATTTTGTCTTCAATAGTTTATTTGTAAATGAGTAAGTGCACACGGCGCGTTGCGTTGCGTCGTCGCAACGCAAAGGTTTCGACGCATAGCCGGCCACACGGGCGCTGCGCCAACGCAGCGTTACTACGACGTAGTAACGACGCGACGCGATGAGTACTCCCCCGCCCGCTTCGTCTCGGGCGCTGCAGTTCAGTCGCGTATGCGTTGCGTCGACGCAGCGCATCGTGTGTACATTATGATTATTAGTATGTAAAACGACGCAGCGACAGCGCTACGTCGACGCAACGCAAAGGTTATATCGCATATCCGACCACACGGCCTCTGCGCCAACGCAGCGTTACTACGTCGTAGTCGTAACGCCCCGTCATCGCAACGGCGACGCAACGTGACTTGTCCCATATAATTTCTCTTTTCTGAACTAATGTAATGAAGTAATCCATGTCAATAAAATGTTTTTCAGATCAAGTCGTGTATCAGCATGGTGTAGCAAACGTCCATAAGCGATGGTAACTACTTTCTATAAAGTAATTCGTTTATTTTTTTACTTTTGCTTATAAATATAAATGTATGTTTATATAAATATCAAGCTTTATTTACGAATAGCTGACCCGACAGACTTTGTCCTCTCTAAACCATTAATTTTGAATTCGAAACTCTATTCGGGTTTCAAACTCAATTTTTATTTTCGCACAATTTTCCTACATTTTTTCTTTTATAAGGACTCTTCCACACAGTAATAAATGCACCAAAAAATCATTCTTATTATAAAAACACCCATATGTTTGAAAGTTCAGGAGAGCATGAGTCTGAAAACTAATAAAACTAAATATTGTGCTTCAGTAATACCAGTTTTATGATAGGTAGTCCTATCGTTGGAAGATACCAATGATTTCTAAATTTCAATAAACTATTTGGTTCATAAATGTTAAATTGAAGTTCAGAAGTTACATTTAAATACAATACATCTATTGTAAAATAAAAACGACGAAAACTGTAAAAAATATTGGCGTTTGTATTATTATCGAATTTTTAAATGCAATCTTTCCTGCTGATAGTATAAGGATAAATTTCTTCCTAAATATACAAATATGTAAACGCGAACCAGTAAACAAGACACAAAAGTTTTAAACAAGGCAAGGACAACATTCTAAACGCATTATTTTAAAATATCCGCCCATTATTTTTCAGTTCGAAGTGTTTATGGCTGTTTCGATCCGATAACGAAGTAAACTGGCGGCATTAGTCAGCTGAGCGCGATTATTGGACGAGTGTTTGTACTTTTGTTGTCTAGTCTAGACGGATCGAGAACGATTTGTTTCACTGTCCCGGGATAAAGGTTTTAAAGGCCTTTTTTCATAGATCCACAGTCCGTAGTACGAGTTTGTAACGTTTCTTCAAAACGACCTCTACGTTTTTATCTGTATTTTGGAATAGGAGGCATGTTTAGTTATTGGCCATATCTTACAATGTTTTAAAACGCAAGTTTATGATATCGATTTGGACCATATATTACAACGTTTTAAAGCGCAAGTTTCAGATATATCTTGCAATATTTTAAAATGCAAGTTTATGATTTCGTATTTGATCACATTTTGCAATGTACATATGTGTAGTGATTACAACAATTCATGTAGATTCGTTTTTTGTACAATAAACGGGAAGCATCTTATCATCTTTTAATTTAAATGAAAGATGTTAGATACTTTAATTAAAATATCTGTATATATTTATTTTTGAATTGAATGTAAGGTCTGTTTGTTTCTGTCAATATTTTTACAGGTCCTCTACAGAAAATTGATTTAAACATCAACAACGCGATTTGGTTCTACGAATAAAATCTTGCTTATAAAGTTTTTGCAATATCGCATGTGACCTTTTAAATCATGAATCATACAAGGGGCCAGACAGTATAACACTCGTTCTCTGGAAACAAAGATTGACATTGGCACCATCGCAAATATTGTTGACCTGGTCGTGCGTGTGATGCAGCAGAGACGACTGATTTTGCTAAACGGCGCAAATATGCGCCTTTGGGGGAAGGTTACATATTTGTGTCGTCCTTGGTAAAGACTTTAGGCCTTTGGAAGTCAAAAGCACGACAGCTTAACTAAGGACTGTCGTTGCGACTGGTCGACGTTACAGATCTAAGGACCTGCCCTTAGGTCTCCTGTGTATTTTGACCAAAGAATAAGTTTCGGTAATGGGAAACATAGCCAACATTCTTGGGACACTCCCAAGAGACAACGATTTGGTCTCATTGTTTTAACTGTAATTTAAATAGTTTTTTTTTTTAAGTTTTAGTAGATATGTTTATTGTTAAGTAAAAGAAAATAATGACATTTCTGCTAAAGCATTTGTGAACAATAAAGAATAGTAGCCTGGAATCTGTCTCTTTGGAATAGAATCTCTCTCTGAAGTATGCAGTGTTATAAAAAGAAATCCAATCAATGCTTGCTCAATCAATAAATCAGGCAGGCTTAAATCAGAATCTTATTATTACTATCAAGGATGAAATCTCTTGCATCAAAGTCACCAAACACCACTAAAAGGAGGTAAATTCATCTATGATATCACAACATCCTTAACTCTTAGTTATCATAAAAAATATCCATAATTTAAGTAAAACTTTGAATATATGTAGCCAAAATTTAAACACATTGTCATTTTCCTCTGTTTTTCGATGTATATTTAACAAAACTTTCTACCGGGGGTGGGTATAGTAAAGATATCGGTACTGTTTGCTTTGGGGCCGGACGCTCGCTAATACATCACATTCTTATCTGTTAGAGCAGTGCTGTTTTAGACCGCTTACCTCCTTACTTGCTAGCGTTCGAAAGAAATAAATTCCTCTTGCGATTTACATACATTCCCCAGATGTTCTTTGGTAGTTTATTTCCAAAAGAAGCATAAGATTTTTTTATCAGATTGAAGTAGCAAACGAGCCTCTAGTCATCTGATAGTAAGCGATAACTGCCGCCCATGGACATCTGTAAGCAACTTCATATAGAATAGGGGTTCTATCTGAAGTCGATTAGAGATGGGTTGCTGCAACCGAGGACTAAGATGCTCGCCTCATAAGTATAAGTGAGCCGGCAACCACACACTTCCACCGAAACGCACGAAATAGATATAGTCAAGATATAGTCTAGTGTGAAGCAGTTCTTGTGTTTCGATGGAAGGGTGTGGTTGCCGGCTCACTTTTATATAAGGCGACCATCTCAGTCCTCGGGAGTAGCAACGCATCTGTGATATACTTCATAAGAACGCTTGTTCTACAAGAAGTTGCTTACAAATGTCCATGGGCGGCAGTAACCACCTACCATCAGGTGGACTGCTTGCTGATATATATAAAAAATAAAAAAACTATGTTATAAGAAAAAATATGTATATGTGTTATTTGTAACTTACAGTCATTATTAGCATCCGGGAAGTTACGAAACAACTTATTATTTTTAGTAACAATAATGTCTAATAATCATAAAACTACACGGTCTTCTTTAAGTCGCGCGATATCTATGTATGTAGCTTGCAATACGAGTTGCAAATATTTTAAAGCAACCATGAGTAGTTATCAACTAGTTTATTTATCAAAAAATAAAAAAATAAAACTCTTTTTTATTAACAAATTCCTGTACGTACCACACAAGTTTAAAATTCAAAAATACCTTAAAAAGCGCTGTTCATTTCTAGTTCCTATTCAACATAAACTGCGTGTCGGTTGCAGAACTGTGTTCCACTTTCACGCGCAAGCGTCGTAAATCACCATTTTATCAATAGAATTGATATTTTAAATTGAAACTGAACTGAGTAGCAACTGAGACTTGATATAGGGCATTGTGTACACGATCGCGTGCGGCACGACGGGAGCTCTCGAGGCGACATCTCGCGCGACTTCGTTCCTATCATTTCAATTCGCTTGTCTAAACCAGCCCGTTTGTTTGAATGCTCCTGTTACACACGAGTAAGTAGTTTGTCGAGCAGATGTGTTTGTTACAAGAACATGTCCTCGCAAATCAAAATTCCACTAATATATTTTATTATTTTGATGGCAAGATCGTAAAATCTTTCTTGGCTCTTTTTTGTCTTCGTGTTACATAAATATTTCTACCAAAAATATAGTGAATACGATAGCTATATTTACAATTTTTTTTTTACTTTTAATTGTCTTATTTTTAATTGTTTAAATTGTATTTTAAAGGTTACAAAGTTTTCATATCACGTAATTATTTATATTAAATATTTTTTCCTTTTTAAAGTAGGCGTAGCAAACAAAATAACTTAATAACAGATTGAGGGGGTTTCAGATCATAGTCTATCACGCTGGCCAAGTGTGAATTTGTAGACATTTGTTGGTACAATATACCAAACTTTAATGTCTGGTAATCTGTACAAATTTATAGCATTGTGTAGATTTTGATTATGAGTGGTCGCCTCATGTACACGTGAGCTGTCACTTGTACATGAGGCGACCACCCTAGTCCTCAGGAGCAGCAATGTATTTGAGCTTCCTTACAGATGCCCATGGGCGGAAGTAGCCTCTTACAATCAGGTACAATGCTCGCTTGCTATTACAATCAGACACAAAAAAGGAATGACAATGTCACGTCGAGCACATTACATTTCGGTTCGACGTGATCACGCTCCGTGTGTGCGCGGTGTAACGTTTAATTACGCGTCGCTACTCGACCGTCCGCTGATAAACGACTCTCCGCTCTACTTCATGACATGTTCAGGGTTTTAACCCGCCCGCTCTAATAATCACGCTCATTTTCATTAGCTATTGCTTTGAATTAAACCCGATTAATTAACAGCAGCTCCTCGTTTGATGTCAAATTGGAAATTCGTGAAGGATTCCAAATGTTGTGATTAAATTACAAGTAAACCAGTAATCTGACAGTGAATTTGATACAAGTAACTTTTCTTGAAAATAGGGAATTAACATTTAAAAATGCTTTTGGAAACAAAATTAAAATGCTGTAAATATTATTATAAATGGACTCGTGCGAAGAGTATAAAGTAGAGAGTAAGTAATATGTATGTACGTATTGACGTTTCGTTCGAACGATTCAAAGCAAAAATAATATCTTGTGAACTTATTTATTTTAATAGAGTTATAGAACTGTTTATTTTATTACTCATTTCCATTGTTAAACCCATACATGACGACATATAGGCGACATATTCAGAGTTAAAGGGATAACCTCGAAAAAACACATTATTTATCTCATATTAATAAGTAGGTATCATTAAAGATGTGTAGCTCTGATCCTTGCCTATTGAAATGATATCAATATTTATACACCTTTTTCATATGAGCGAGCATTTTAGCTACGAAAACGTTCTCTTAGTAACAATGAATTTTTTAATGATTTGGTATATAAAAAAACTAGCATCAAACTATTTACAAATCGTCATGATCACCGTAAAGCAACATTTCTCTAGTTATGACATTATGTGTAAATAACTACTAAGTAAGCAAGTTTTATGAAATAGGGGAAAACAGAATCTTGCATTATGTTTACAACAGCTCTTTATCATGGCCTCTCCGCGTAGCCTAATTACAAGCTTACATCGCGCTTAGAGTGGGACCAACTTGTCACCGCTTGCTAAGTACGCTTTTTGTTCGTAAGTATACAACACTTTTTAATAAAATATTTTGATGCTTGCTTCGTAAAGTAAGGAATAATTTTGGCTTTGTTTTGTTAGATAACGCACGAAAAAAATGTTATTCAAATTACATATGTTTTATTTCCAATAAAATGCATGATATTAGGCTTTTTTAAAAATGTTCACAGGTGAAAGTGATTTCTCTCGAATTGGTAACCCAGGGTAGGTACCCCGGGTTACTAACATTTTTATACTTAAACCTTACGATAAGTTTAAGTATAAAAATGTTAGTTTTTATCTAATACAAAGTACTTTACTGGACTGAAAGCAATAAAAGTAACTGTGTTTTGAATGCTTTATGTGAACTGATACAAATACAATAATGAAGAAACACGTGCTTAGCAATAAAAAAAAACATGCGTGCGTACAAAGTACACATGTCAGAAGTGAAACTTCTTTGGCGAACTAATTTATAAATCT
>DWNE01003975.1:0-15856 GCA_018249875.1 Cecropterus toxeus
GGGAATCAGCGTTCAGGGGGGGGGTGAAGGGTTTTTTGGGTTTTTTTCCTGATAACCCCCCCCCCCCCCCCCGTAGACCTGAAAATGACTCTGGGATCTCCAATGATACGCAGCTGTACTCCTCTGAGTCCTCATCGGGCTCTACCCAGGAGAGCGGCTGAGCCTAATGCACCGTCTGTTCTTTACGACGGTACGCAACCTATCATACCACTGTTCTTCCGGGGGTCACTTTGCTGAATGGCTCGCGCTCACACTCTAACCATCCGCGATCAAGAAATCCTTCTTTTAGTCGCATCTTACTACAAGCAGGGGATACCAAAGCTCTGTTCTAATCCCGGAACTACAGGGAGATCAGTGTGGCATAGCGTAGTTAAAAAAAAAGCTATTGTATAACTTTGAAAACACGTGGTTTATCGTCGTTATACCAAAATTTTGTATTCTTTAAATTTCCAGCCAATATTTTATGCTTTTGTGATTTTGCGCCAATGCCTATACCTCAAGATTCATTACCTTAAGGGTTGAATATGAATGGGAATATATAATGAGCTTTTGAAATCTAAAATAGCTTAAAGCTTAGCACAATTGCGGTCGACAAATGAGATTTAATATTATGCATAAAGTTGGTACAACCGCCGTATTATGAGTGGACTGCATAATTCATTACAAAGTGTAAACTTTAGTGAATTTTTGGTGTTTGAATTATTACTTATGTTTAATATAAATTCGAGTTACATAAGTTCTATTGTGATATTAAATTTTGTTCTTTCTTTTGATTGAAATAGCGTTGACACCAGCTTAGAGATGGTCACTGCCAACTATATATCTGTAACTCCGTATATAACATGGGTTCTATCTGAAATCGGCCGCAAATGCGTTGTCACTAGTATCCCACCGAAGGTGCATTTTTGGCCGAAGCTGAAGACAATACAAATTATTCGGCTATCGTCACAACCTTTGGACGAAGCCAAATATTTTAAAACTATAAGAAAGTTAGATTCAAATTGTCTTAAAGTGAATAATATACCAGTTTAAAGAACCTTTGTATATAAATGTTAATGTTGATTATGTCTAAACAACTTCTGACAACAACGAGCTGATTATAGTTACTTTGCAATTGTCAACAATGATAACATTTCGAAATAATGTGAATTCACAAATACAACTAGCAAAGCAAGCCCACTATGGAGTGTGCGCTTACCTTTACTCTTTACCATCTTAATCGCTGTGTACTGCATTTGTTAAAGTTTGTTAAATTTTTTGTTTGCTAATTCGACTTTGGCGAAAACTTAGGCTCATTTTGGCCGAAGCCGAAGGATTCCTGAAGGCGGACACTAGTTGTCACTGAGTACTAAATTTTTGCTTCATATGTTATTCAGCCGGCAATCGGCATTGACAGTCTTTCATCGAAACGAAAGAACTGCTTTGCAGTAGAATTATGTGCAGTGGTACCTTCTCGATAGGACCTTAACTTTCCAAATGTGCTCGTAGAATGAATGCATTAGTTATGTATACGAGCTTTTTCCCGCGGCTCGGCTTGTTTTGATTATGTATTGCGGTAAAAATCCTATTCGGTAAGTATTTCATGTGTTAATCCAGGCTATAATCTATTGTATCTGTATACCAAATGCCACTTAAATCGCATAGTTTTTGCATGAAAGAGAAACAAACACACATACATCATATAATACACTTAGAAGTAAGATATAGTAAGAAGTGAGCTAACGAAACAACAAATATGAGTCTGACCGTTACATAACAATGGGTCATATAACAGTATGACACCTTTTTTGTAACGAGGGGGAAACCTTCAAAAGGTACGCGACGCCGTGGGAGCAACGCCGGGTTATGTGGGATTCTTACCGCACTAAAAGTGGCCGTCCTCAGCGCTGCGTTGAGGACTCCGGGATCTCCAACGGAACACTACCGGAGTCCTCCGAGCGCGATGTCCCTTTCGGGCTCTCACCGGTAAGCATTTCCGCTCACCGTGCCTTCAGATGGTACGATGGCAAGCGACCACACATGCTGCTGTCCTTCCCGGGGTCGCTTGGATGGACCGCTCGAGCTCCCTCTCTTGCCACACGCAACCCCGGAAGCATTTTTAGTCGCCTCTTATGACAGGCAGGGGATACCATAGCCCAATTATGGTCTTGGAACTACAGGGACAAACGGTCTGACACCTAGAATTATCCGGGTGATAAATCAGACAATTAAATAAAAATTTTAAGAACCGTTCTCTGTCTTCTGTCTGTTTAAAATCACTATACACTCAGTGTGATTTGCACACTATTTAGTTTTTTCATAAGAATTGTAAAAGATATTTTTAGTCGGTATCTCGATTTACTATTTTATGTTTTTTTACTTAAATTGATCTACTGTATCAAGTTATTACAATTAGTAATTAGTTACTCTTTTCGATTGCGGGTGTAATCAGGGCAAACCAAGTACATAAAAAAATTACGGTACCGATTTTACAAAAATCACAAAATATTTTCATTTTCATAACCAAAGACGGCTGCAAACGACAAATCTAAGCCCCGAGAACATATTTCACACACATTTCTCAGAACTTACATCGCCGCAAAAAGAAATTCGCTTGAAAAAGTGGCTGAATCTTTCACTGTAATACATAAACGGTTTAATACTTATAAAGAATGCCGGTGTAAGACACGAGTATTAGGCATAGCAGATAAGGGACAACATAATGGAATAATCTTTGAAATATATAGGAAATATTCAAATAAGTCCCCGGGGAAGGCGTTTGGGAGGAAATGTGAGGAAATATAGATTTCACTTTGTAAATGCGCGTTCTGTTTGTGTTTTGGAAGTGGTTCGCGTTTGTTTTCGTTATTTATAACGAAAATAGTTTGTTTTTGTTTCCCTTCGTATTTGGTGAATAAATTTTGAAGTTTATTCCCACTACTTTTTATGTGTCTTATGATTTACGGAAAAGTACGCATTGACGCTGGCTAGTTTTCATTGTCCGTGTTAAAGATCGTGTAAAAACAAAATTGTACGTGTGTGAGTGAAATTCACATACGGAAGTAGTGAAACTTAATAATAATAAATAATAATTCAAAACATTATTTTACAATTACATTACATTGAATAATCACTGCAACCCATATTCGGACATTTTATTCTTGATATACCTATCTTAAACTATACAAGCAACGAAATAAAATTGTTAGCGTCAATCAGGAAGGGCTACAGCGTCTAGATGTAACGCTGACAACTGCTTTAACGCATTTTAGTTTCATCGAATTTCAAGAAGTTCAGAAATACATAGAAGAAATACAAACCCATTGAGTAATTTGCCAAATGTTCCTAGTTGAGGTTATGTTCTGATCCGGCGGTAGTATAAGAAAAATATATTAGTGACTATTTATAAGTAGCCCCGTAAGCCTATGCAAAATAAAAAATTCATTTTATTATTACCCGTGCAGAATCACATGGATTTCAACGCACCGTTTTATATTCCAAAGCTAGGAATAACTTTTCAAAAATGTTCCATTTATGTTAGCATCTTTATAAAATTTACTGTGAAAAGCTTAATAAATAAGCTTAAGCAATAAAACATACATTAATAAATTAAAAATTCTCCTAAGCTAAAAAGAAAAGTGAACAAACATTTATAAACAATGAAAATAAAAACGTATTTGATTTGATTTAATAAGTCACAAATAATATCTATTAATTAGCAAAAAAAAAATTTACCGCGTAAGATAACATACAAAAAATATTCCTCTTTCTGCACCGGAATAAAAATAATTACATACGTACATTTAAACATAGACAGGTGTTCTAAAGCAAATATGTAAGTAGATCAGGGATGTCTGGAGCACCGTATCCGTAACTGAAACTATCGGATATCCGAAATAAAAAATATCCGTAAACGTAACGATTTAAAGTTTCAGATAAATTCAGATATGATTCGAGACATGTTTTTTTATTTTAGTTTTAGTAAATAAAAGCTAAATCTAAATAGGTATAGGTACCTAAGTAATGATAACTGATATAATTAAATGATAAATGATAACATGTCAATACATACATTATAACATGGCAAATGATAGCATGTTATTAAAACCAAGTTATTACTTATTTATATTTTATGTTTAAAATTCCTTAAAATATAATATCCGTAACTTAAAATATCCGAAAGTGACGGATAATCCGAAATAATTAAACATAAGCAAACATAAATACTTTCTACACTCATAGCCTTACAGTAGGATTTTCTCCTGTGTCGTGGGTACCATGGACACACAAAGACGAATACACAAACACCCAGACTCAGAACAGAAATCTAAACTCATGCCGGGGATCGAGCCCGGGACTCACTGCTTGTCAGACCGGTATGGCGACCGCTCCGTCACGCGGGTCGTCACATTACATATTCGTAACCATAACCAAAACCGGTATAATATTATTCCTAAATCCGTATCGTATCCAGATCCGAAATTTGGTATCATAACATCCCTGATGTAGATTACTGAAAGATTTTCCTATCTCCAGCAGTTCAAAGATAAGTGAAATGGAACACTCCGTGCTGTGACGCTAATGGTGGATTGAACTCGATGCACTCAAAGATTTATGTGCGATTCACATAACTTACATTTAAAAGTAGTTTAAAGTATATTTTTATTTTATAAAAGTATCTCGAAAATTCTTGTGTTACTGGTTTTTTATTGTGAGTCTTGAAATAAACGATATCGTACTAAACATGAGCTAAGATTAAATCTGGATTAAAATAAAGCGTCATAAGATAAATGGTTGTGAGCTATTGGACTTAAAATTACTATTAATCGGAAATTTCAGCCTAAAGGCATCAATAATTATATTGTTTTTATGCAAAAAAAATATGCAAAACTTCCAAAAAATACTTTTAAATATTGAATGGGTTGGCTTGAACATACACGTCTACATATACAGACAACATTCATAAATAATAATACGAATTAAAATTAGATATTAAGTTTTCTTATTAATATTTATAAATAGAATAATAGCGGGGAGAATAAAAATTAAGTACTTACCTCCAAACAATGGTCTATAGAATAATTATGATATTAATCGTAACGCAGGGTATAAGATATCCGGAATTAATTAAAATTAAATAAATCCTGAAGCATAATAAGGGTTCATAACTGTAAGCGACATAACACGTTATCTGAACCTCTTTTTGACTGAAAAATAATTAAGGGTCATTTTGACCCCTTTTGATAAAGGCATTCTTCACATCTTATCTCAATAATGTCTGCAGATAACCCTAAATTTACGCTCGGTGCACTCAGGCCTCGGAGACCGAGGCATTGATAATTTTTTTAATTATCAGAACTGACGTTTGTTAATTAAAATAATACCGCAAATTAGCATTCCTTTTAGGATAGCACCCAGGCACTGATAGCTAATTTACGAATAGATGACTAAGATTTATTTTTGTATACTACATAGAAGATTGAATTTGAAATGCGATTTAGACGTACATTAATCCAAAATACAGCTGTTTTAAGACAGAAATAGGGAGCTGCTGCTGCAGTCAGATCTTCAAAATTAACTCAGAGAAAATTCATACCCAGTATTCATATTGGATTGAAAATGACGAAATGTAATCTCACATGATATAGTCTTGTAACTGATTTATCCCTATATTTACCCAATTCTTTATTATAATACTAGTATACGAGCAGTGATAATCGGTTGGTTGTCTCGGTTAGAACTCGGCCTTTCAATTGATGGGTTCGAGGTTCAAATCCTAGGAACGCACCACGGACTTTTCTTAAAATTATGTGCGTATTAGAAATTAATTATCACTGCTTCAGGGTAAAGGAAAACATCGCCAGGAAATGTACACACCTGAGAGTTATTTAAAAAAAGTTCTCGAAGGCGTGTGAAGTCTACCAATTCGCAGTTGGCAATAAACTATGGCCTGAAATTCTTAATCTGAGAAGAGACCCTTACTCTTTTTATTCTAATGGCAAACCAGCAACTGATGTGATACAACCAGAGCGCGTTAGTCGTATCCTCGAAAGTGTACCTTAAACATAGTAAAATATCACGTGTGTCCTCTGTTCGTTGGAAACACGTCAATATGTGATTTACGCCTCGCCCGAGAATAGTCACTGTTCCGTGTTTATTATTTACGGTCTAATATTCCACGCTACGTTATTAAAGTCACGTGGAAGATGTGGGTCTCGGATGTGAAATTGACATTTTGATACACTTGAGAATAATTTAAGTAAAAATAACTTCTCTAAAATGTATAACTAGTTTATTCTCACGGCCTCGCCATCTTTGAAGTTTACCGCGGTAAGGAGTTTGTGATTTAAAACTTAAACTATAAATTATAAATTATTTCTGAGCCAAATTCCGACCAGTAGGTAGTTTTTGCGTGAGAGTAAGACGTACACTAATAAGTAATATGTTTATATGGGTACGTTTTAAATCTGATAATCTATCTTTATCAGCATACCTTTTAAACACAATAAATCCTAAGACCCCTATGTTCAGCAATATATTGTTATTTATTGTTATAAATACCAGTGTAGAGTCTCCCTTTTTTTAAAAAGAGGGACTCTATACTCACAGCGTTGAGTCTCGGCAACAGCGTACAGTCTCTCTTTTAAAAAAAAAGGAGACTTTACACTCACAGCCCCACACTAGGATTTTCTCCTATGTCGTGGGTGCCAAAGAAATACACAAAGACACAAACACCCAGACCCAGAACGGTCATCTAAATACAATATTCAAATGTGTCTGGCCAGGAATCGAATCCTGAATCCATTGCGCGTCAGACCGGCACGGTGACCACTCCGCCACGCAGGTTATTGTTATTAACTTTCGCTTCTGCCGCATGTGAATAGAATACACTCTTTTTTGTTTAAAACTTCCTTTCAAGTTAAATAACTGATGTGAAATATAAACCAGGTGGTAGAACCAATGCAGTTCGACCGAGGAAGTACCACCGCCACACCTATTTCTAGCGTGAAGCAGTTTTGGGTTTCGGTGGAAGAGTGTGGTTGCCGGCTCACTTATATATGTGGCGACGATCTTAGTCCTCGGAAGTAGCAACGCATCTTTGATCGACTTCAGATAGAATCCCTTTTCTACATGAAGTTGCTTACAGATGTCCATGGACGGCAGTAACCACTTATCATCAGGTGGGTTGCTTGTTTGTTACTTTATTCTTTAAAAAAAAAGAAAAAAAAAACCGCATTCGATTTCTAAGCATCTCATTAGACCTTTTGTCAACAAGGTGAATAATGAACCGTATAATAATATTGTAGTTTCAGCATACATTTCAAATGAAGAAATTATAAATTGAGAGAAACTCAGCATAAATCCGGTTCAGGCGTGCATTGTGATTTTAAGTGAGTTTAATAACACACCGCATATATTATCATCTAGAGAATGCAGTTAATTTCCGAGACTCACTGCATTTGAGAACTTCTAGCATGTTTTTTGTAGAATTGAATGGTATTCAAGTATTTCTCAAGTGGGTTTAAAATGCGAACCGCAGGAAGTTTTAAAGTTTTATACCTTTTACAATGTATACTATGAAATACTGCGCTTTTATGTCTGAGTTTTACGCTATGTTGTGAAAAGTGAGAAGTCTACCAATTCGCAGTTGGCCGGCATTGAAGGTTATGACCAAAACTCTTCTTTATACCAGTCGAGACATGTGATCATTTCCTGCGTTTTAACAACGTATCCCGTTATATTATTTTGCTATCAAACTACATA
Organism: Cecropterus toxeus; assembly: GCA_018249875.1. Classification (NCBI taxonomy): domain Eukaryota; kingdom Metazoa; phylum Arthropoda; class Insecta; order Lepidoptera; family Hesperiidae; genus Cecropterus; species Cecropterus toxeus. The sequence continues at coordinate 7,744 of DWNE01003975.1, forward strand.
TAATACTACACTGTAAGCTTATTACTGTTTAAATTAAAACCAGCAGGCAGAAATAAGTCAGTAAAAAAAGGGTGTTACTTATTAGTACGCGATCACCGTTCTTACTAAAGTCAATCACAAATGAGTTTTTACTCCCAAAGGCTAAGTTGCTCGTCTTGTATAAAAGTAAACTGGCAACTACATCCTTCCACCGAAACGCAAGAATTGGCACCTACTAGAAATATGTCTGGTGATGGTATTTCTCATGTTACACTATGCTCGTTTACAAAATACCACTTAACAAAATTGAGATAACAAGATTTTTAATACCTTTTATGTATTCTTTATTTTGCAGTTTACCTACGAAAAATACATTTAACAAAGTATAACAAGCATAAAATTTAAATTTATATTTATTCTATTATTTGTATTTGTATTTTTATATTTATTCTAGTAACAAAGCAACAAGCAACAAACATAGGTATAAATATCACAAGTACTCAAAACAATAGCTTCAAAGCCATCAATGTATTTACAAATGGCGTAATATCGTTCGATGATGGTCATAAAATTTTACCACGCTCTTCAAAGTACGTGAAATTCGAATTTAAACATGCACCAAACTGTGGAATTTGATTTGGTTCGAACATTTAAATGCATCAGATGCTTCGAGTTTTATTTTATCGGTGTTTCAAGCTTCATGCATTGAAGTCACCGCGAAATTGCGAAGCAGAGCGAAGTCGATGACAGGTATTGCTTCTTTCTCCTTTTTTGTAGCAATTCATGATTTCTGTCGTCGAAGTAACCTGGTAAATGCTTTGAACTTCATTCACATTTTCGTGATAGGTAGCTTAATAAACTATAGGTAATATATACGGTTTATTATATATATTTTTTTAATAAAAGTAGCATGCAGTCAACCTGATGGTAAGTGGTCACTGCCGCCGATAGACATTTTAGCTTCATTTAGAACAAAATTTTCATCTTAAGACAATGACTGATGCGACGAGGACTAAGATGGTCGCCTGATATGAAAGTGAGTAATCATATTTTTTCTGTTTTCTTTTTTTATTATTTTTTTATTTTTTATTTCCTTAACACTTTAACATTCATAACTTCTCATTGCTCTTCCACATAAAGACCGTTACTGTAAGAGTGCCATTTTCGAAAGCGAGCCAGTAACCTTACCCTTCCATCGCAACGTCTTCTTAGTAAAACTGTGAAGATTTCTATTATCTTTACATATCTTCATCTTATTAACTGTAGTAATGTGTTAACTGTTCATATATGCTCTCTTATGCTTGTAGCAGTGTAGCTCATAATAATATTGTTTGAATAGCATTCCCCAATTATCCAACGAGTCCTTTCGTTCTAAATACCGTTTCAGTCACTAAAATATATGCAAATACAATGAAAATACTATAATTCTTTTGCGGCCAGGATACCAGGGCTAATATTTGGTATCATTATTCCTTCATTATTGTCTGGATTAAATAAATTTAAGGTCACAGATGTACAATCATATGCACTGACCAAATTGACAGATGTACAATTATATACACTGACCAAATGTGGGGTTTAACCAATGTTTACTAAGACTTTATAGTGTGTTTAAATGATTTTTTGCATTTAAATACTAAAATAACTTTGAAATTGTTAAGATTTGAAAAAAATGCTTTCAACGTAGACGGCTCACATGACTATCATATTTGTTTTTTTTTTTTACTACGGTTGGACATTTTAAAATCTTTTTCGAATAATAAGGCAGACTGATACCTGGTAAAAGGTATTTACCATCACCTATGGGTACTTGTAACACCAGAAGCATCGCCAACGCAGTCATTGAAGAGATCTTAAACTTTTTCGTGTCAACATTTTTGAATGTTCTTAGTACCGCTTTAAATATTTTGCGACTACGGTTATTAAAGAAAACAGTAGATTTTTATTTTTATTCGAAAATAAAAAAAAAATAAACGTCGCAGCGATCATTCTGACTGAAAGCGGAATGTTTTATGAGAATTGTGCTAGACTCTATAGATTATAAGCAATATTTCCAATATTCTAACAGAGTTACTATGATTGCTTCTTTATTCAAATAATTGAAACAGGTGGCAAAGAAAACCAGAGCCTGAACACACAACAAATGTAGTAAAAATAATTGTTACTGGTGCTACTGTTTGCGGTCGAAGTTTTCGTTCGGTCAATTAAAACTAATTAGAAATCTCAAAGTCAGACCCAATCGCCTCAACTAAACCGTCTATCAGTTCCGAAAGTATCACACAACTCGTCTGACCTTATTCGTGCAGCGGAGTGGAACAGTTCTCCCAATTACCGACTCCGGATCCCGACAAAGTGGATCGCCACAAAGATCGGACTGCGCGTAATTAGGCAACGCTGAGTTTTGTGAGCGGAACTTGTTCGGACGTGTAAGTTATTCAGAAAATGTCTAATATTTATTCGGCTTTATCTTTATGACACCTTATTATGTCTTCATAATTTTGCAGCGACTACAGATAAGACGTTCTATGTAAGTGCTTCTGAATCAGCTAACAATAAATAAGATCGCTGCACAAATGGTTTGTGCGTAATAAGGCAACGCTAAGTAATGTAAGCGGAACTTGTTGGGACATGTAAATTATTCGAAAAACGTTTTATTATTATTCAAATGTATCGATATGACAACTTACTAAGTAGCCATATATCTACGGCTAACGTTAAAGTTAACTTGATCAAAGGTTAATTTTTACCTGTCTAAAGTCTTAGTTTAGCTACCAATAAATTGGATCGCTAAGAAAATCGGATTTGAAAGCGGAACTTGTTCGGACATCTAAGTTATTCAGAATGATCTAATCTTTATTTGAATTTACCTTACAACTTATTATACAGACATATCTCTATTCGTACTACTGACAACACGTTAAGTTTCTACTTGTCTAAAGTCTACGTTCAGCTACCAATAAATTAAATCGCTGGACAAACCGGGCTGCGCGTAATTAGGTAACGCTGAGTTTTGTGAGCGGAACTTGTTCAGACGTGTAATTTATTCCGTCTATCACTCATATTTTTTGCTTTATTTTTATGACAGGTAGGAAAACGTACATCCAGAATAGCTATTAGATTTAAAGTTAATAGTTCACTGTTAATATGCGTAATAATTTAAGTTTAGTTACCAACAATTTGAATAAAAGTAAGTATGACTGCACTTAATTTGTTAACGCTGTGTTTTGTGTAAGATGTATAAATTATGTAGAAAGTACTGATTTTGCAGAGAATTTATGTTTAACTTTTATGTAACAATTTGTATCCATAGTTTTGCATTTATAATATTTATCATACTGCAACTAAAGACTTCCGAAAATTTGTGAGGATGTGTTGGGTTACTATTTTAAGCAAAAACTATTGGTCAGATTTCGCTGAAATTAGGCGCGCAGATAGAGTTTATGACTTGGATTAACACATGGAATACTCATTACCACCTCACGACCGGATGGAGCCACGGTAATCATTTAGTAAATAATAATATATATTATACAGTAATATTATAAATGGGACTTGTTCCAACGTGCTGTTAATTAAAAAAAATGATTTCGTAGATTTTTTGTTTGTCATTTACTTTTTTAGTCATCATAGTCAGACACACATATACACACATGCATGTACGCAACACACAGACACGTACATACGCACTAATATTCACAAACACACATAAAGATAACGAAACATAGACATACGTACCGAGGATTACTATAAGCTATTATTATTTTTTAAGTTTCTCATTTTAAGTGACAATGTACTATAATTGTATTTCTTATGAGAAATAAAGTTGTTTTAAACCTATTTACTTTCATTACGTTGTAGACTATACTATTTAACGATAGTTCTTTGTTGGTAGGAAATTCGTATATTCTCTTTGTAAAGTTACGCTAATCCATCCTATTTAGAATTCAGTCAGCGTGATATGAACTTGCCCTTTTAATGCCTATAGGTGGTAAACACGATAGTTAACTGTATGGGATCGGATACTTAGAAATTAACTTTTTATAGGCACACCTTTTCATATGAGGCAACAATTTTAGACTTCGGGAGTAGCAACCTATTTATGTATATTGGACTTCAAATAGAACCCCTGTTCTATATGAATTTGATTACAGATGTCCATGGGCGGCAGTGAAAACTTACCATCAGGTGAACTGCCTGCTCTTTTAATATTTTAAACTTTATATAAAAAAGAGTTTAAAATAGTTTATTCAGAACCTTAGGTATAAACGAAAATTGATGTTCTGAACATAGACTATTTCTCAATATTATTGCATTTTAAATACCTTTTATTGAAATAAAAATGAATCTATTTCCAAACAATACGAAACCAAAATGAACTACTTAATTAATAATAAATGTACTGCTAACTTCAATGGTTCTCGCCCCAAACATCATCAAACAAAATGCTATTGTGCAAAGGGTTGATCCAATTCAAAGGGTATAGTTTGTACGAGCATCAAGTCCTTCAAAGTTATAGTAATGTTTGGCCAACCTTGGCTGGAAGTTCGTGTAATTATAGTTACAAGTGTAATGAGCCGCAAATCCTTTTACTACAAATTACGAAATGAACTACCGCAAACATTTGTTTGCGTTATTTGTGCTATTTTATTTGTGCTGTTTGTGTTATTTTGCGAATTGTTAAAAGTTAGTACTATGATTATATAATTTAAATGCAGTTTTGTGGAAATGAATAGCTCATTAATGGATATTTCGTAATATCGGAAGAGGGTGTGCTCTCTCCCTGGTCGAGAAATCCCATTTTTTATGATTTGATGCTCTACAGTGGTTTTATAAACCACTTATGTGGAAACAAATGACGTTAATGTCGGAAGAACATAATAATAGTACATTTTGAGATGCATTTACTTTAGTTAATGTAAAAAATAATCCGTGTGTTTTGTAGAGTACAATCAAATAAAAATTGCAATGATTTCACTTATTTCGTAATAATGGTCATTGATATTAAATTAAAAACAAGTTATATTTAGAGCGACTAACTTAGGTATAAAATACATAATATTTTGCACTAAATTTAAATATAAATATAAAAAATAATTTTAAATGTAATAAACGTCTTTGGGTAAATAAAATTGACGGAAGACTAAAATTTGTTACCAGAGTTTGGCTTCTAAAATTGCTGTAAACAAAAAAGTATTAGATCTATCAAAAAATATTGCCACCCGACAACCGTCATTACCATATCAAAGGGTATCGATTTACACCGCACCGTCCTCATCGTAACGTGAAATTGCAAGATACGCATCAAATGCTCGCGGTTCTGATTTCTCACGGGATGAAATTAATAGTGGAATTAAAACCGGTCAATTGTGAAAAGCCGGTGCCTCGGGACCTGTCAGGAGCCAAAATCATTCGTGAACCAGATATTTCATTCATGTTTCAACTCACTTTGATGTGTTCGTAGCCTGCCTGATGATGTTTCCATGTATGGAATTTTCTGATGTCGATAATAGTGAACTGATGCTCTTGAAAAAAATCTGAGTTTGAAAAATATTAAGTTATTTATTTACACGTATAGGAGTAAGTTGGGTAAGTAATGTTAAGTAGCAATTTCCGTTAACATGTATAATATACAGATGTTACCTGAGATCAAGTTCAGGAACCCGTGTAAGTATCTCTCCCTCATAGTTTTCAAACCACTACGAAGGAAATGGTGTAATCATTTCTGAGCGGGTGTGTGTAAACTTCTTTGGCATATTTCTATGATTTGATATACGAAATGTAGTTGATTTTGTCTCAATTATCATATTGAAGTACAAATACATTTTCGATCCTGTAAATTAATATCAATCGTTTGGTTTGATGCGATTTCAAAAACATTATTTTTAATTATAAAATACGTTATTTAATTTTTTTATTAATTTTTATTATTTAATTTTAACGTTAGTTATACGAAATATATATTTTTTTAAATAAGATGGCTAAAAATTGAAAAGAGTCACAGCAAATTATTATACCATCATTGTGGTTTGTTTAGCGTTCTGCATTATGTAGGAAAAGGTGTTACGATTATAAAATAACATCATGATTGATATTTTAATCAGGGTCAAATAGAGTATCAATCAGATGAAACGCACGATATGCATTTTTATTATATGAGTATTTCCTATTAAATGGAACGCGCCCAGAGTTACGAGGGCCGTTCAATAGTTGTAATGCTATCTTGAGCACGTAGAATATTACATTCTACGTAAATAAATTACAAGATTAATTATACTGAATGTAAGCCATAACGGAATAGAATAGATATAAAGGTATAGTTATAATTCTTCTTAGTATGAAATATGTGTGAGTTGAAAGCCTCAATCAAGCCTCAATAAAGCTCTCAATCAAAGAGTAGCGTGGTCTTTGAATATTTTCACCAGGTGATAGAACCAGTGTCGTTCGAACGAGAAGATATCACTGCTATACCCATTTCTAGCGTGAAGCAGTTCTTGCGTTTCCTTGGAAGGGTGTGGTTGCCGGCTTACGTATATGAATCACCATTCTTAGTCCTCGGGAGTAGCAACGCGACTGTGATCGACTATAGATAGAACCGCTGTTCTGTACGAAGTTGTTTCAGATATCCATGGGCGGCAGTAGCCGCTTACCATCAGGCGGTCTGCAAGCTCGTTTGCTACTTCATTCTTATGAAAAAAAGGCAGGCACATTTGATTTTGTGCTTAGAAATTAATAATCACTTAATATCACGGTGAAGAACAATACCGCGAGTAATCCCATATGTTGGAGAGTTATTAAAAAGGTTTTAAGAGTATGTAAAGTTAAAGCCAATCCACAACTTATCAGCGCAGTGTAAAAGCCTAAGCCCCTCTCAGTCGGAGATCCGTTCTCAGCAGTAGGATACTTATTTTTGACGACACTAAAAAGTACATATATAGGTCACTACTTTGGTACTATTATTTTCTTAATTCAATGAAATATTAGTTCCATCCATTGAGATTTATTTGTGAGTATTTATGTATTCGTCGTTAAAATTTCAAGCACCCACAGGAAATTGAACTATAGGGTTAATGATGACGAAAAATTTTAAGTTAGACAATAATTGTTTACGAATATGTAATGAAATTACCAAGCAACGAAATAAGATGAAAATTTTGAACTTCAATACGTCAATCCTGATTATAATAATAGTGCATGTACTGAACTAACATAATACATTTAAATTAATTCTTTACTTTTTGTGGCATATATGTCTGTCTTATTTTTTTTTCGAGTCTTATTATACAGAAAATCTATAGTAACACTCTATTCTCATAAAATAAAATAGATATGAAAAGTTCTTACGATATCATTATTATGTATGTATATTCCACATATACAAAATTTAAAGAAATCGAAAGATACTCCGCAATAAACAGCCAAAAGTAATTTCAAAATTATTATGAAGCGTCAAAATATTACAAAGTTCGATCACATTAAATTATGAATTTATTAACGGTTTAAACGCATTATGTAGCAACCGAACACGAAACCACGTGTCGAGTGGAGCAGAGGCGTGAAATAATTCAATTAAGTAATTATGTTAATTGTGGCCAAGGGTTGCTAGTTAGTGTCCCCTTTCGTTTGTACGGTTACATGGTAACAAGAGTTTAAAGGAATAGAAGACGCTTTCTACACTCATAGCCCCACACTAGGATATTCTTCTGTGTCGTGGGTGCCATGAACACAGAAAGACAGATCACACACAAAAGAGATCTTATCTCGTCTGACAGGGATTCCCTGTCAGACGAGAGAAGATCCGTGCCCAGCAGTGGGACAATAATGGGTTGACGAGAGAAGGTATTAAGTAGTACTAACTCTGTGGTTCGACTCTGGAGGTACCACTGGTTATGCATTGCTGTGATCTGACTGAAGAGTGGTAAGGGAGATATACTTATCCGAGGCGTTCCAACTTAGAACACACGCTTCCTCACGCACGTTACACTCATAGCTCCACACTAGGATTTTCTCCTGTGTCGCGGGTGCCATAAACACACAAAAACACAAACACCCAGACCCAGAACAGAATCTAAACTCATCATTCAGATGTCTGTCTGGCCGGGAATCGAACCCGGGACCCACTGCGCGTCAAACCGGT
>DWNE01003976.1:0-15855 GCA_018249875.1 Cecropterus toxeus
AAATTATTTTCTACTTTTTAGTTCAGTTAGCAATAAAAGCGTGTTTTTTTAGTTTTTTAAACTATTATTTATTGAAGCTTGTTTTGCTCATTGGTTTTCTAAGATCATCAGGGAGCGCATTCCAAAATCGAGCGACCTAAACAGCGAATGAATAGGAAATGAAACCAGAGAGGTGAAGAGGAATAGAGTTAGCGTCTTGGAAGATCGTAGGTGCCGTTTATATATATATTTATATTTATTCTATTCCTATTACATTCCACGCATGTATTAAATTTTGTTTTTTTTTTTATAGGTATTAATCATTTAGATAGTAATTAACGCTCTGACTTCCTTTTTTATTTATTTTTTGGGTTGTTGATCCTTCCATCTTTTTTCTGCCTAGAGCATTTCCAACGTGACGGTGATAAACCAAACTACTTCTTTCACGGGATGATTTTAACATCTTCGCTCCTTTAAAATTCACTTCGAAGCCGTGAAATTATGCGCCCGACAATTTACATCACGATATTAAACTTCATTTACTTTCATAATGTTCGTCATGTCTTCATTAATTTTCAATCCAATTTAGGCAACAAGCTCTCCCAATTTGCAAAATAGACTATGACGTTGCTGAGCCAAGAGTTATGCCTGTGCTGTAGTTGTTTGGCGAGTGGCCAACATTTTAATGATCATATCTCAGGTCCTGTTCGCTTTATGATATTTTTTGCTGAAAACACTACCTCGAACTAGATACTCGCGATTATTGTACGCTGCCACAAAGCAAAGTTCATATTCGTGTAAAAAGCCTGCCCATTTTCAGGAAGAACTGAATTTATTCTGCTGTAATTCTTAATGTTATACAAGTACATATTTATGCAAATACTTAGGCGTCAGGTGTGGCCTTCGAAGTTTAGGCGTTTGGGCGTTTGGCTGGATAAGCAAAATTTTTCCAGCCTGTAGAACCAGCAAACACATTTAGATCATTTATTTATATATAATTATATCATTGTTTCTCAAGTATTTATAAATATAACTGTGTTAGTACTTTAAAGACTGTAAAGACTACATTTTCAATTTTTATTTTCGTCTGAGATGAAAATTTATAGAACAAATATAGTTCGGACGGGTACCACTGTTACATAATTCTAGCATGATGCAGCCGTTAAGTTTGCACACACTCACGCTTGCTAGAATGACATCCACCAGACAGAGATATGAAATAACAATATCTGATAGATTGTTTACAAAACGTCTCCGCGCTACGCTTCTCTCCACTTTAGTAGAAACCAGCCCGTATAGTTTGCAAACTTTCGAACAAACCCCGATAACAAAACACAACTAAAACCACAGCTTAAATTGTTCGTGTATAATTTATATCCTCAATAACTACAAACGGAACGAAAACTTGAAGACGTAATCGATAGGCACCTACGTATGTATAATTAGGTGACAAAGGAGCTCTAGCTAACGGCAAGAACAAAGGAATTCAATTAGACCTGAGGCTGGAGAAATCTGCTAAGATTTGGGATTTGGGTGTAGGTTGAATCAGTAAGTGGTTTGGATAATATTCTGATATGTAATCGAGATTAATTAAGGGATGTGCGGAGATAAATGTATCGATTTAAAGGATTTATTTGGAATTTGGTTGAAATCAACCTTCGCGTGGTTATTTTATTATGTACATATTTTGTTACAAATATAATATGCTTGATTATTCTTTTGGTACTCCTCTTTTAATGGGGCTCTTTCATTAGATAGTAGATATATGATTTCCATGGCATGGTGATTATTAACCATTCACCAGTTACGGGTTCGATCCGAACGAACACCTATTAACGTCATTTAGGGTAATTAGGTGTTCGTTCTGAGTTTGGGCGTTTAAGTGCTTTTCACGCCAAAGAAACTTACAAGAAAGTAAATATTTATACTTAAGCATTTTAAATATTATTCCAAGTTTAGGTCCAAATTTCTCATTCTGCAAACTAAACGTTTAAAGTTAAACAAGGAAAACTATCCGGTAAGTTGTAAACGGTTTGGTTAAAATAAAATACTACCACAATGGTAATATTTACTTACGTATTTTTTAATTTCAATTAATTTTCCTATCGGAAGGAGTCGTCTTTTTGTACATAGAAGATGAAGGTAATTAATTTATCCTAAAGTTTTCTATTTTTCGCGATCTAGGTTAACGCCATTGACTGTAACATGTTCAAACTAATTTTAAGTAGAACATATTACATACATAAGTACATATCATATCGTTTGGTTTTAATCTCTTATTTATATGATTTATTTACGGAAGGTAATTCCCATAGACGTTTTTTTGTCTGTATTTCAATTGGATATTAATCCGAAATTTCTGCCTGTTTTGTGGTATATTTTATCCTTGTATAATTCGGAGCTTGGGTATTATATCCTTAATGCTTTATTAAATCGGTTTGTACATATAAAAGGATCTTTTTCTTTCATTGATATCTTTGAGAAATGTACTGATAAATGGGTGGTTTCATATTTAAATAGACCGTATTCATCATCTTTTTGGTTTAATCATGCGATATGATTTTTAAATCTTAAAACTTTAATGCCTTATTTTAATAAAAAAATAGAGCTTATAAATATACGCACTAACCTCCACCAAAGCGGAAAAGACTATTTTAAGCACGCTAAAGTTAGAACAACTATAGTTATTCCGTAAAACTACAGCGAAATAATAATTACAGGAAGTTTAATATTTCCCAGCGCTGGGCGCACGGTAATATTGTGCACATGTTCCGGAACCTGTTAGTTTAATTTTATGTTGGAGAGCAAATTTTCTGAAGTTAGAGCAACGTTGGGTAATATTTTCACTGGGATTTTTCCATTTTTTTATGTTCACGAGGATAAAAATATCTGGTTCCCGGAATAATTAGGGTAAGTAATTTGTTTTGTATTCTCTAGCTGATGTGGGAGTAAAAACTATTATGGCCGGCGTTGCTTTATTTGTAATATTACGGAATATAATACGTATAAGTACTATAATATTATGTGGTAACACTTATAACATACATATTTTAAAATACCTATATTATGTAAATACATAGAACATGGAATAGTAAAGGATGCTGTCCTCCCGATAGTTAGTAGCCACTGCCATCTAAGGACGTCTATATTAAACCCCAGATAAAATAAGAGTCTTACGTAAGGTTGCCACAAATGTGTTACTACCCTTCAGGACGGAATTGAAAAGTAAATATTACTTACGGATAAGTATGTATTACTTACTACATACTTCAAACCAAAAGACTGCATCATGCAAGTCTAAATGACGATAAAAAATCATAACATTGGAAAACTTGAATCTACCATCTAGAGGAAAATGTTACAAACAGTTATGTAGCAAAATAAAAATGCATGTTAATTCTGTGCATGTTAATATCTGTAAAGAATTACAATACAAATAATGAAATAACTTGATGCTGACCTAATTAAGCCACAAAACTCCAACGAACAAAGTATACAATATAAGTATACAGCGTGATGACCCACTCCAATTATGTCAGAATTACCCAAACAAGTTTGCAAACAGACCCCAATTCATTATATAACTATTAACGGATATATTTATACAACACCGGAAACTTTCCAACTACCCCGCTGTTTCTGTCGCGTGGAAATTTTATTCCACAACTTGGCTCTCTCATGTCATATCGCAATTAACCCAGACCTCTAGATTAGAGTGTTTGTAATTTAACTATGTAGTTTCAGAGTTATGACGTAGCTTATTACTTAAAATGACATGCATATACAATTATACATATAAAAATATACAGAAATGCACAAATAGGATCTCCTTCTTTGTTATTTCTTTCTTATTTTTAAATAGCTGTACCCGGCAACCATTGCAACATCACGTAGATTATAAAAAAACAACAATACGACGAAAGAGAAATAAAAACGACCGAAATGTCTTTTGTTTACTCGATATCGAATTTAATCCAAAAACAGTACCTTCACCCTACTGAAATTTTATCACAATTTTACGAGTTATAATAAATTGGGTTTCATTTAAATTAAGTTCTTTATCAAAAACAATACATATCTTATCGCTAATGAGTTGACGGTAGGTCTGTTCGCTTAACTGGAAAGCAGGACGTGCCGCAACGCAAGGGCTACTCCACAACCCCTTTTTCTCTGATTTGTGAGGTACGTGAATCTAGAAAGGAAAATATACATTTAAAGTTACGCTGAAGCTAGGCGATGTAAGAAAATAGCAAAAATCTATATCTCATCAGCATAAAAGGTAGATTCAACTTAATAACAGGAGTTTTAAGCGATGATGTGCTCTTTGAAGAATGTGGTAAGCGAGACATATTTATCCGAAGGGTTCCAAACGAACATGCATCCAACCTGATGGCAAGCGCTCACTATCATCTATGGTTTTTTTTTATCAGATAAATAAGCAAGCGAACGGTAATGCACCTGATGGACATCTGTAAGTAAATACATATAGAACAGGATTGCTATCTGAAGTCAATCACAGATGCGTTACTACTTCCGAGGATTTATACGATCGTCTCATATATATGTATGAACCGGTAACCACAGTTTTTCACAGAAACACAAAATCTACTTCAGGATAGAAATATATTAGGTATGGTGTTTATCCCATCGAACTACACTGGTTCTACCACCGTTTAATTGTTGCTCTTTTACTGATGCATTGCTACCCCTGAGGACTAAACTGGGACGCACGAATTAATTTGTCTCCCTCACCACACCTTAAAATATGGCAAAAGCATTTAACATTGCTGTTATAAGAAACACTGGTATTGTGGTGATGTCTTTATTTGAAACTAATTACAATACTACCACCTTCGATATTACAGTATTTTTTTTTTCAGAACATTTTTATCTCAAAGTTAAATGGTATAGCAATTGATGTACTGCAGCCTTAACCAGGCCTAGAAGGAACGGACTGCACTCGCCAGACTCGCCAGCTTAATTACAGCAGCGTTAAGTTGCGCGAGTTATGAAGAAAGCGGATTGCGCTCAAGATGCTGGCGACACCGTTTTACCACTTTTTACTCTAATTATTTCGCGAAATACCTTACGACTTGGCACCGGATTCAAGACTGTTTATAAACGTAAAATATTTCTTGGTTTTTTATAATAGGCGGCGAAATCCAAGGCACAGTTTCTGCCTTTTAAACGAGAGAAGCGTTTTTGATATTTTATTTAAAGGAATAATTTTGGAATGTAAATCTGCGGCTAGATGTCAAGCGCCTAACCGCACCATTAGCGTCACTGGGCGTGTCGCCACGGAGTTCTTAGGGGATATCCTATCTAGCATTACATGTTCTTCTGTGTTTTTAAATGTATCGAATGTGCTATAAAAAACCTGAATGTAGCTGAAATCTAACAGGAAATTATATGTTCGTTCGGGGACGTAAAAATTTATAGGTACATAAAAGTTGCTGTGCCTCGCTGTTTCACCGGAGCTTCAGAAGTTAACATAATATTAAAAAGTAATAATTTTTAATGAGTTGATTTGATTGAAATGTGTTTTTATTCATGTAATGTTACCTCAAGTTTTTCTTAACCTCTCCTGACTTTTGAATTAAATTTACTAGTTTTTGTTGATACGATTTTTAAAAATACAGACAGACAAAAATTCTGCAATTTCTAGAAATTATATTATTGGTTCTTGCAGTCACAATTTTTTTTAAGCGAATGTAGGAAGTTCATATTATCTATACATGTACTTCCTTCGCTTCCTACATTCGCTTAAAAAAGTTAAAAAAGCTGAAAAAGTACACGTATGGTTGGACAAAATTTTCTATGCCTTATTTTTTAGGTATTAAGAACATTAATTTCTCTAAAATAAAGATAATATAACAGCTTGTATATTCTTGCTAGTAGCTAGCAAAATTGTTGACCTAACTTATATCTACAAGTATGTAGCTTGTACGTAATCGGTTCTGAAGATTCTGTTGGATACAAACGTGCGCTCCGACCATATCGTTATTCCGACCGCGTGTTTCCGCGGACTCCGGAATTCAATTTCTTCGATTATATTTAAGGCTCCGAACCGGAGATAATGGGAATGTATAATTGGGTAAAAATCATCGCTTAGAGCCAATATTTGGCGAACGTTTTGGAGCATTCTTAATACCAGTTAGGTACTAGATATCTCTTGGCACAATAATATAGGATGATTCTTTTTAAAATTCGTTTGGTCCTTTTTTAGGTAATAATTATTTTAAAAAGGTGTTGTTTAGAGAATATATAAAAGATTTTTTTTATAATAATAAGGAATTTATTAAAAATAATATTTATGTGTTTCCTTCGAGAGTTTGGCGAATGGAGAAAAGTGTGTCAGGTACATTAAGACCAAGACTATTTACACTTCTATAATACTGAGACATAATACTAATGTCTTCTGGAATATTTATGTATTTTCTTGGATTTTTTCACCTCCTTATTCTGTATATATTTACAAACAAACAAACAAAGAACAAAAACAAAAAACACGCTTCTTGTTCATAAAGAACAAATGTTACAACACAATGCTGTACATATTGAATTATTAAAGAAACATAACATACATTCGCAGAAAAATCTATCAAAAAATATTTTGTGACTTCAATTTATTATCGAACAATTTTATTCTCTGCACTCTTTTCATAAACATTGCCTATCTTATACGCCATTCAGATGATTATCTCCAGCAAAAAGAATACTTGTGAAAAAATACACAAATTTGATTTTTTTTACAATTTTTACACCATGATGAACACCCCATTGCGACCGTTTACCCAAAAATGAGGGATGCTACACCTAATTACTTGTTCTGCTTGGTAATTCTTTGAGCACAATTAATTATTCATGTCAACAGACCGTCGTCCGTGTTTCTGTAATGAAACGTTTACACTTTTTATCTCCGAATTTAAATTAATGTCGTATATTTTACTTCATAAACATGGACATTTAACTGGCCTTTTCATTGAGTTTGTTTATTCTGTGTTCTAATCAGCATGATTAGAAAAGATAATAGCAGTTCAAGGGCATAGATGTAATATAGATTAACAACATAATATTGCGGAATGATAGGTATACATGTCATATCATTTTGTCCCTGTAGTTCCGGGACCAGAATAGGGCTACGGTATCCCCTGTCGTAAGAAGCGACTAAAAGAGGCTTTCCGAGATCGTGGCCGGCAAGAGTGGGAGCTTGAGCCGTCCAGTCAAGCGACCCCAAGAAGGACGGCGGTATGTGTGGTGTCGTGCCATCGTTAACACCGTAAGACACGCTAGGCGTGAAAGTTCACCGGGAAAAAGCCCGAAAGGGGTTCCGCACTCGGTGGACTACAGTTGTGTTCGGTTGAAGATCCCGGAGACCTCCACACAGCGCTAAGGCGACAAACATCGGGGGGGGGGGGGTTTGGGCGGTAATAATCACTAACTAAACTCAAGCGCATAACTCAAGTATAACTCAAGCGGGTGGAGCCGCGAGAAATATCTAGTAAATAATGATTATTATTAACATTATGTAATATTAAGTTACAGTTTTTAATTTTCAAACCTATGTAAGACGGTACTTTAATTCTAGTAATCCAATGGTTCACTATCGTGATTTGCTGAATGATAGAAAGAAATAAATTCCGACAAAGTAATATAATAACTTAAACGTGTATTTTGTTCCATGTGTCCTGACATCCGTAAATCTCCCCAGGATTATATATATCAGAGAATGAGGAAGTCGGCATTACACTTCTGCTCTAACGTAACTTCCCATAAAGGTATGAACATTAATCGCCATGACGAAGTTTTACGAGTATCTTCATAAGAGGTAATAGCACGGAATTCATATATGGAATTGTAAACCATTACACCAGACGTTAGTGTGGCAGGAGAACCCGCGGGAATAAGCTAGTATACAATAAACGCAATATGTCATAATTTGTTTTTACTTGTTTTTACTATGCGCGATACCAAATCTTCGCACACTTTTATTAGAGATAGACTGAAATTAGTATATGCTATATGTTTTTAGGTATGGCTGAGAGGAGTATAACCATAACCTTTAATTACCAATAAAAACAAAGATTTCAATCTTAAAATGTTACTTAGCCGACCCGTGTGGCGGAGCGATCACCATACAGGTCTGACACACAGGGGTTCCGGGTGAGATCTCTGGCAAATGAAATATTTGAAATTATGAATTTCGATTTTTATTCTAGTTCTGGGTGTTTCTGTATTCGTCTTTGTGACCACGACACAGGAGAAATCTTATTGTGGGGTTATGAGTGTAGAAAGCGTTATTTATTAGTAAGACTTCATCTGAAACATAATAGCTTGGTATATAATTTATAGTACTAGTATATATACATTCATAATAATGAGGCTTCGTCCTCTCCCCAAAATTAAATATGAACTTGTAAGTATTATCGATACAAGCCAATTAACGAACAACGGTCTGAGCTTGACTGATGGACTCATTATTGATGTTCCTTTGATTTTAATCATTCTGGGAAACGACGTTTCTCAAATTTTACATCTTGTTTTATTTAAAAGACATGTAAAATTCATTAGATGATAAAATGTTATTTAAGAATTAAATGATTCATATATGTGAAATAAATACTTAAATTGTCTATATTTGTATAAGAAAATATATGTGTGTTACCAACAATAATCTAACCTAACAATTATTGGTTAGGTTTTGTATAATATGCTTATAAACATGTGCTGAAAAGTTGTTAACATTTAGCATGTTAAAAATGGTAACACTTACCTTCTTCTATCAAGAAACTGAACCTAGTTACTAGGCTAGATTAGAATAAATATATAGTAAAACAATACAACTTTCAATGTCAAATGTCCATTATTGTATTTCTATTTCATCAAGTGCTGTCCTTCAAACTTTGAGAAGCTCTGTCCCAAACCGAACTCCCTCGTTGTTTGAAGAAGCTGTCGTATTAAAATATCAATCAGTGTCTTTTGCTTTGTTACGTTGCTGTCAATTTAATATTTCGTTACTTGATCAATTCCGTTACTTCGTGGCTGTTACTAGGGACATATTTGTTTTCAGTGCCGTGCTCCACAATTGAATCTTCATGTACTTATATGGTAGGATAAATTGACTTCAGTGTGTTTTATACGTACGTAAATTGTACAAATTAAACCATTTTTAACCGACTTCGAAAAGGAGGAGGTTATACGTTCGACTGTATGTATTTTTTTTATGTATGTTCACCGATTTCTCAGCCGTTGCTAGGCCGATTTTTAAAATTATTTTTTATTTAAAAGGATATACTTCAGAGGGGGTCCCATTTCCACCAAGTGAGGATCTGATGGAGGGATCCCAGAGAAATCGAGGGCAACCCTCAAATTTTGTAGGCACTAACAATGTTTTTCATATATATCCTAAAACTATTGAGACATTTGCATATAGTCATCATAATTTCTAGACGCTGAGCTGATGGAGGAAGGTACTCAACAACAACTCTTTAATGTCTAGTAATTAGGTGGTTTTTAAATTAAAGTAGTAATCAATATAGTTATTACTAAAAGATTACTAAGAAAAGACATTCTATAAAAATTACACCTTCAACTCCTGAAACCCGATGATGCAGGATACTGCAAGCCTAAGCCATATGTTAGCCATTTGGTGCTTGCGGATATATATTAAGTTTGTTAAGAAGAGACTCAGATGAAAAAAAATGACCTTCAACTCTTCAACCCTGATGATGCAGGGTACTGAAAATCTAAGCCATTGGAGTTGGCCATTTGGTGCTTACGTATAATAAGATTACTATGCAAAGGCATGCAATGCACCAGGATTGAACTGCAGGCCTGAACCTTATGAATATAAAATAAGATTGGTAGGTAGAGACATAAGACGACAAATTGGACTTTCAACTCTTCCACCCTGATGATGTGGGGGGGACTGAATGTTTAAACCATAACATTTAGCCGTTTAATGTTTAATTATGTATAATAATATTGAAAAGATATAAGATGGAGCATAAACTAACCATAGACAATATAAATATGTTGACCTTCAACGGTTCGCACCCTGATGATGCAGTGGTACTAAACGGTTCAACCGTGTGAGTAAGCCATTAAGTGTTTACGGATATATAAGGAGATTGTTAAGCAAATACTACGAAGAATAATTAGATCTTCAACTCCTGAACCCTGATGATGCAGGATACTGCAAGCCCAAGCCATATGAGTTAGCCATTTGGTGCTTGCGGATATATATTAGGTTGGTTAAGCAGAGACTCAGATGAAAAAATCGACTTTGAACTCTTCAACCCTGATGATGCAGGGTACTGAAAACGTAAGCCATAGGAGTTAGCTATTTGGTACTAACGGATATGCAATAAGATTACTATGCAAAGACATATAATGAAAAAAGGCTTTAGCTCTTCAATCCTGGTGATGCGAGGGTACTGCAGGCCTAAACCATAAATGTAACATTTGTTCCTTACGGATATAAAATATAATTGGTAGTTAGAGATATAAGACGACAAATTAGTCTTTCAACTCCTCAACCCTGATGGTGCAGGATAATAAATACAAGCCTAAGCCATATAAATTAGCCTTTTGGTGCTTACAGATTTGTAAAAAGATTACTAAGCAGATATACACAAATGCTTTCTACACTAATTGCCCCACACTGGGATTTTTTTCTTGTCTCGTGGGTTCCATTGACACACAAAGATAAATACGCAAACACCCAGACCCAGAACAGAAATCTAAACATAATGCGTTTAGATTTCTGTTAGATTTCTATTAGAAATATGAGCGCCGACTTCAGATCTGTGTACTATGTACTGTGTATGTACCATACCAACATGTATTAAAAATTATTTTGTTACTTTCTATGGCATAGAAGTCGGTTTCTATTTTTTGTTAAAATTTTTTTTACTAATTTAAATCGTGATTGTAGAAGTCTGATGTTAGGTGAAATTATATTTGAGTTTTTATCGTTATTTTATTAAAGTCCAGTGTTATTTAAAATTAAATATTTGTAATTTTTTATTAATGTCCGGTGTAAGATAAAATTATGCATTTGTGATGTTTATCGTGATTTTAATAAAGTCCGGTCTTCAATAAAATTATACACTTGTATTTTTAATCGTGATCGAATATCAGTCCTCTAAGGTAAAACTATAGACTTTAAAGCTAGACTTACCAAGTTCAGATCCACAGACGCGCGGTATTATTTCCAAAATGGCGGAACACGAGGCGTCCTCAAAGCACAGCTGCCTCGCGAGGAGGCAGTTCAGGATCGCCATCGTCCCTTTTATCCCGGGACCTGTAACAACAGATATCTTAGATCAATTCATGGTAAATATATTTTTAGAAAAACGAGTAGTTTTCAGTTTCTCTGCGGGGATGGTTTTTTAAATATAACACGAAAATAGCAAACAAGCACGTATCCACCCGTTGGTAAGTTGCCACTGCCGTCCATAGACATCTCTAATCAATCTATACTAATATTATAAAGCAGTAGAGTTTGTTTGGTTGAACACGCTAATCTCAAAAACTACTGGTTCGAATTGAAAAGATATTTTTGTGTTGATTAGCAAATTTATCGTCGAAGGCTTTAGGCTATATAACATTATGCTACGTTTGTTTTGTTTTTAATAGATTGTTATATAAACGCGGGTGAAACTGCGACGCACAGCTAGTCCCATATAAGGTCAGAGTATTACCTGAGGTTAGCCACTGATGTGTTTCTACCGAGGACTAAGTTTGAACGCCTCGGATAAGTATGTCTCCCTTACCACACCCTTTATACCTTATACCAAGGCAGCAGTGTATAAAACTGATATTAGTTCGAAATAAGTGTGGCGGAGGTACTACCGAAGTATAACCACAAAGGGTTCTACTAGCTTGTATTCTCTACATCGGGTTGGTTGCCGCATAGGACCGCGAATTTATACGGTGCTATAACTAAAAGACAATAAAGAATTAGATATATTGTTTACTATTATATATTGCTTTTGTCTTTTGCGGCTTCGTTCGCGTTACGAAATATTAAAATTGACAAAGTTTCATACAAACTTTCACCCCCTATTTTATATTCTTGAGGGTAGAATTGATCAAAATCCTTTGTTAGCGGATACCTACGTCATAACATCTACCTGCATGCCAAATTTCAGCCCGAACCAGTGGTTTAGGCTGTGCGTTGATAGATCACTATGTCAGTCGGTCATCTTTGAGTTATATATATTTAGATATTCGCTTGCGACCTTGCATATCACAGGGCGTAAAGAGCGTAAAATTCTCATAATGCTCCTAAACTAATTTGACAGAAAAGCACAACAAATTGCAATACTTCGAAAAAGAGTCTCGCCGGCGCCCTAATCTTAAAACCAGAAGAGATTGCTTGGCACAGCTGTTATCAGGCAGAAACAGATGTGGCAGTGGTACTCCCCAATCCCATACTAGTTCTAATTTACTTCTTTCTTACTTCTAACTACCCCTTCGCATACCATTACCACAATTAGCAGTTTACAATGCTTGTTCGCTCAATGATCATCGAATAAGCAAAATATATTCTGTACGGATGTAAATATATATAAAACATAAACATGTTTTATATTTATTTACATAAACGCTTTTTACACTTATAGTCCCAGAATGAGATTTCCTCCTTTATCGTAGATGCTATGGACACAAAGACGAATACAAACACTCAGACCCAAAACAGGAATCTAAACTCATCGTTCACATTTTTGTCTGGCCGGGGATTGAACTCGCGACCCACTGCGTGTCAGACCGATATGGTGACCGCTCCGCCACGCAAACCATCAAAAATATATAATATATGTATGTAGTATATTTTTTTCCCATCCTATCTCATCTATTTAAGAGCGAGGTTTGTACAGCATTCAGCTTTGCAGAAACTAAGCACCGATTAACCTAATTTTGACGTTTAAATAGATTGACTATTCTAACTAAATTGAGATAAGTTTGGTTCAGGAGATTATTTTACTTGAATTTACGAAATTAAGCACTAATTTCTCGTCTATAGTACTTTTTTACATATCAAATTAAATTAAATATGGTGAATGTTTTATAGGTAGTAGAACTATGGTTCGACTTCGAAATAATCACTGCTACACCTATTTCTGTCTAATAACAGCAGTAAAGAACTTTTTTTTTATAAATATGAAGTGCTAGCAGCCCACCTGATGGTAAGTGGTTACTGCCGCCCATGGACATTTGTAAGCAACTTCCTACAGAACAGGGGTTCTATAATGAAGTCTATCAGATGCACAGATGCGTTGCTACTCCCGAGGACTGAGATGGTCGCCTCATATAAAAGTGAGCCGACAACCACACCCTTCCACTTCACGCTAGAACTGCTTCACGCTATAAATAGGTGTGGCGGTGGTACTTCCCCGGTCGAACTACATTGATTCTACCGCTCCTTCAATATATACATAGATTTAAATAAAATTGATTTAGCACACATATGATAAGTTATAGTATAGTTGTATTTGTATTTGTATTGTTTCAAAATACTCATATGAAGCATGTTACAAATAAAAATGATTCGATTTTAAGTTTTTGATTTTATTAATTAATAAAAGGCAACACTCACCACAGACACTAAGGCATTCTTATTTAAATAGAGGCACTCAAGTGGTAATAATCCTAGGTCAGAATGTTTGGCTAAGGCTCGTCTGAGCTCTCCAATCATGTCACTGAAGATGGGTCTAGTTTCGTCAAACTCTGCTATCTCTGTATTAAGAGTTCCGGCTGAGGGGAAGGTCTTGAGGACTTCGGCGAGCATTGCCACCCAGAGATCGGAGTCCACGGCTGCCACCTCAATAATTTCTTCAAGCTCATTTTTCCACTGAAAATGAAATGTTTTAGCATTATATAATTATAATAATCATATATTTGTCCATGGGCGTAGACAGGATACTCTATAGGACGGAGCAGATCAAGAATGTTATTTTGTTTGAGACTGTGGTGTAATCGAGATTTTAATGAAGACGTAACATTAATAGTGGAGGTAAAAATTACAATTAAAAAAAACAAAAAAACTGTTATTTATATACACAACTCCTTGAAAATAATAGATGCATTACTTTAACCTGTGACCAACCTGTCTTCAACCGACTGTACTTGGCTACGCTCATGTTGAAGTAGCAACATGCATATGTATACCCTTACCACACCCTGAAGATCAGACCACAGTCATTAAGACACTTGTTAAAAGGCAAAAAAGGTTCCTACGAATCTATCTTCAAATACATTTTTGCAAGTGTTCAAACATCTTTTGAATTTTGAAATATTACAACTTTTAATCGATTTCCAAGTCCATCTTTAATATATGAGTTTTATTAATTACTTTGCATAAGTACTATATCACAATAAAATCACAATAATGTATATGACAATAGATTGTACTAGTTATGCCTAGAATATTAGATAGAAACCAGTTATTGCATACTACCAGTATCAAATCTCAATCAGGTAGAATTGATCAGGTAACTATTATTTTTTGTCACAGTTTTTTATAAACTGCTAAATAACTATTATTTCAAATGTCACTGGGTAATTTGATCCTTATATTGATTGATCAACCTTGAAAGCTGACAGCATACGGAACTTTTACTTATGATTTCATTCACACAGAACAAATGTTATATTTTACAATAATTGACATAGTAATTAACGGATTCCTTGCCACCTTCATTTCTTGAGACTTTCCGCTCCAGCCCCATATAAAACCGAAAGACGCGCGAATCGCGTCATTGGCCCTCCTAAGTGATGACGCGCCTAGCGCGTCGTAGTTTCTCCAATGTGTTTATTTTTGTAGAAAATAAAAGGGTTTTTTGTTTGAATTTAATAAAAAATTGAATTTCAATATTTTTTTAATGACGCGCGACATTGGTCTCCCTGAAGGTTTCTTCATGACGCGCTAGGTGCGTCATAAGTCAGGAATCGGTTAAAAGAAAAGTGACCAGTGTATAATTTTTACTCATTGTTAATAATATAATGATGGAAATAGTAGTATTATCTGAACAAAAATGTAGTTTACCTTATAACCCAAAATTGCCAAGGCAAAAATAAATTACAAAATAATTGGACGTGATAATGAATAGTGAGAAAAGTAATATAAGATGCATTTGGGTAATTACAAAAATAGGGTAATTACCAAAATTTATAAATTATTACCATATGTACCATATGGATATATTGTCAACATTCAGTTTGCTTCCTGTCTCAGTTAGCTTGGGTTTATATATGTATAAATTTATATACATATATAGACCCAAGAACCAATTTTTGGATTACTTGAATGCACCTAAGTAAAATTTTGTGCTATTTCTAAACATCAAATATTTAGTAAAAATAATTATGAAACATTTATTTATATTGATTACAAAAGCCTTGAAAATATTCATTTGTTCAATAAAAGTATATAGTTTGCCAGCTCTCTTTTACATGAGGCAATTATCTTATCCGCAGTGAGTAGTAATACATAAGTGACTTCAGCTAGAACCCATGTTCTATATGAAGCTGAGTGCAGGTGTCCATACAACAGTGTCCACTTCCCATAATACTGAAAGCTCATTTAGCTTCTTCAAAGCAACGGAAAAAAATACAATAAAGAGTCTTGCATCTAATAACTTTGTTGTTCTCACATAATGTCCATGAACAACTCCAGCTAACCATGTCACTATAATAACTGTAATTGTGAAACCCTGAAACTCCATAACAATAACTGCAGTGTATGTACTAGAACACAAATCAACTGTAATAATACAGAATGCAATGCTAATTAGCAAGTCACATACCGGAGAGCGGTAATTCTGCATATTTTCAACCCTGTACATCATTTTTACATCATTAAAAAATATA
>DWNE01003977.1:0-15855 GCA_018249875.1 Cecropterus toxeus
TATTTTTGCACAATCTTATGTTTACCCAGCTCAGATGGCCCAGACGTACTGTGCAATGCGTAATACTGCTGTTATTGGGCAGAAATAGGTGTGGCGGTACTGCTTTCGGAGTCAACCACGAAGAGTTCTACCACCTTCGAAATGGAATTTGTAATATATGATAAATTGCATTTTAACCAGTCGGGTTAGCTTTTCAGTTTCAGCAGTCGGATTTTTTTATGCACCGACGATTTTTTTTTCAACGAAGGCTAACGACCCAGAGGTCTCTATCAGAGATAAAGTGTAAGAAATGGTTCTGAATGATAAAGACAAACGATTGATTGAATTAAGCAATTCGGATTACCTACAATTGTTATAGGTACATTCTGTTCGTTCATTTGAAAGCTATATTTAGCACCGACGTAGGCGTAAAGGCGCTCCTCGGGCACCTTTTTGTCCTAACGTCCTTTACAACGTCTTATAGAAAAGTTGTTTTAGTTTCGGTAAGACACTAATATGAGGTTTACCGATTTAGTTGGGATTACAATGCTTTTAGATCGATTTTAGATTGGATAATTGTTTTATTTGGAGTTACAGTGGTTTGTGGGCGGCAGACACTAATAGTCAGACGCATGATAGGCAGATCAAACATAAACTTGAGAACTTCATTAAGTAATTTATTTCTTGTATACTTGACTGTTCTACGTTTAGTACTTATTAAATGAATATTAAAATGTATGAAAGAAAGAATGAACTAGTAAATTATGTATATATGATTGAACGTACGAATATTGAGAAAGATGTTTTATTTTCTGTATGGGCGGCAGTGACCACTTTTCATCAGGAGTACATGCTCGTTTGCTACTTCACCCCTATAAAAATGTAGGCAAAAATAGAACAATTAATTTAAGTTAACAGACGTTAACAGACGAATGATTGAATAAATAAATAAATTAATATGATCAATCGAATACGTTTTCATATAAATCGTTTGCCTACATAATCGTATTAAGTACTGCTTTCATGTTATATCCACTGATCATTTTCCCAAGTCCAAACAGTTGTTTAGCCCTCTAGAGTCTAGACGTAAAAATAACGCAATGCCTCAAACTCCCCTCGAGCGATTAACTTTAGCAAATGCGGAGACACATTGTTATATTTTCACCTATTTTAAGTGCGTGCAATAAATTTGTTTATAACAACCCCTGAACAATGCCTAAGTCAGTGGTACTCAATCGGTTTGTTGCGGGTCGCATGTAAATTACAATATATCAATTAAAACAGTTAAAATACATATATTAGATTTAAACTATTAAACATTACTGAAATTAAGTTTAAAGGTTGTTTAAGGTATTATCTGAAATTTTGTGAATAATTTATGTGTTATGCATTGTTAACACGTTTGAAATGAGCGAGGTTGCCGTTATAGTCGACCCATGAAGAGGTTTCTCTCCCTTAAAAGTTTTATATCCGGATATAAATCTCACCCGCACTCACCCTGGTATACCTGAGGATACACCCGGGTGAGTGCGGGCCACAGATTGAACACACAGGCGATCTAGTCTAGACGAATCAACATGGAATCGAGTCACTCCTGCGTCGGTGCGGCAATAAAAATATTTTGTTGAGTTCTTTATGACCTTATATTGCCGAAATAACACATTATATCCCTATGAGTTACTGTTTCAGTTGCCCTCTAATGGACTGTTGTTAGATCTGGGGTAGCCATGAAATATAGTTCTTACCATGCCATATATAGTCTCTCATATTCATTTACATACTAAACGTGAATAGCTTGACTTGTGTTTAAACGCTTTCAAATTATATTGGTTAGAATTACCTACAATTATATCAATTATTACATGGTTTTGTTATCGCATAAAAGACATACCTAGATAGATATCGTATAAATACATAGATATAATAAAACTTAATGTTGTATGCGCATCGCAAGTATTTGCAAAAAAATAGTAATGGAATTTTCAAATCTTGTCTGTCTGACACGACATAAACTATATCCTATATCATCAATACCTATATCATCAATATTTAGAGACACTAGTTGTTGATAGAATTGTTTAAATACTATTAAGGTATTGTTTAAATACTATAAGCTAAACGATTATCTCATTGTATGTATCGTAATGTAAAAGAATAAATGTCCACCGTTGCGGTATATCATTGGGTCAAATAACCCATACCGCGAGATGGTCATGTTGTCTCTTGCATTTAAAGATCCCTAGATCGATTTTCACTCAGCTTATCGTTTTAATAACGAATTTTGATTCCTGCTATCCATCTGACTAATTGTGTATTTCTTTCCGTGCCATAGTCCTCAAATTATTAGTTGTTATAATATTGAAGGTGTTAGAACCCTTTGTGGTTCGACACCGCAGATATATCCACATATATTGAAGCACTGTTTGAAATATTTATCCGAGGCTTTCCAACGTAGTACGTATGTGATTAACCTCCCAAGAGAAGTTAAGGTCATCTGCAATCATTTTCAAACAGAATTGGGGTTTTATATGTGATCAGTCATAAATGCCTGACTACTGTAACTGATACTTGGGTATATACCTTACATAAAATACTTTTTGAACCAAATAGCAACCCTTAACACTGCTATGATAAGAATTATGTGAATGAACACTTATCTGAACTTATCTGTGATTGGGCTGTTTGTGTCCGATTTGTATACGCTCCAGGATGGAACGGCCGCCCCAGGCCAGTACAAATATTGTCTGAACGCATTCCATGGGTTACTTGAACGGTTGAGCGGAACTTCTTTTAGCGGAACTGATATTGGTTAAGAAAAAAATATTAGGGTTAGTACTTTACGTAATTTAATGACGTCTATGAAGGAACGTTCACTATGGATTAAAAGACTAATATCTAGAATTAATTCTATAAAACAAAAGAAGTGAACTATACTTTTTAACATTTACATTCTTTGAATATTGAAATTATATTGGGAATAAATTATAAGATGATATCTAACGGATCAAAGGCAGCAATTTGGAACGACCGTTGGCGCTTAAATTACTTTAACAGCCGTTTTAAGTCGTTGCCGGATTGGGCAGCTTAGTTTGTTGTTTATAAATAAGATCTATCAAATTGTCGATCGAGTACAGGTCTATATAAAAGCATAAGCTACTAAATGGTAGCCAAGTTGTTTGACACTAGTTTTGACTGTCGTTAAGTAATAATTAATCGTTAAAGTTGCTTGATAGTAGTCAATGGGCGGACAGCCTTAACGATCGCATCTCGTTGAAGCCGGCGCCGGACGTTGTGTTTGCGCTGCGTGATCTGTGTTTTGGCGACTACCTGCCTCCTACCTGGTGTGTTTGATCGGTGGTTCGTAGCTTGTGTTGTTTGTGTTGCTCTGCTGCATTCCGGCTCGGTGTGAATGGATGGCGCTTGAAGGGCGAGTTCTGGTGTCGTAGGTCGTTTTTGGAACTTTATGCAGGATTGCGTGGCGTACACGCGTTTTAGATTTCTAACCAAGGACTATAATTGTTTTGGTTTCATTAATCTTAGTTCTATGGTTCCGTTTTAATCATACTGTCATATTCCGTCATATTTCCGTGAAGGTTCCGATAACATTTTGTAGAATAGGTCGTTTCTAATTCATTTAAAATCTGTAAGCTTTGTTATATTAAAGCTTGAGGTTAATAACAATAAAAGAAAACTAGAAAGCTATAGTAGAAAAAACTGTTAAGTACTTTGAAATTACAGGCAAATTAGTTAGGCAATTAGTTATAGGCAAGGCAGTTTGTTTGCATAAGTAGAAATAGAAGAGTCAGAACTTACACGAAGTCACAATTGTCGTATATTTTCGGAGTATTCTCTTAACGTACCGTGATTACATTTATATATTAAGACTAGAAAGCAGAATTGCCGAGTGTCGTTAGCGTGAGGTGATTTTTCCCTTATAAAATGCCCGTACATTTTTGATAAGAATTGATAAATATGTTACCAAATTCTCTTGTATTAAAAAACTTCGATCTAAATGAACGGAAATACAAAATTTTCACTTTCTAAAATTATGAATACAATCATACGAATATGTGTTATATCTTGTGGTCGCGTGGGATGACAAGCATTTCCTGTTTAACTTTTGCCAAAAATACAATTAAATGGTTCCCTTGTCAAAATATGACAGTTGTGTTTATAAACAAGAACAATACTCCTATTGTAGCAAAAAAAAAAATTATTTCACTAATTAATATGCCTGTAAATGCCTATGTTAAAGCTATGAGATTATTATTTGTGAATTGAAATCTTCGGCATATAATTTAATTTTTTTTCACCGTGCCCTTTTAGATAAAAATCAATATCGATGTTGGCCATTACAGCAGATATATAATAAGAATCGAGACATTTATTTTTAAATCGGTTCAGAATAGAAACTTAGCTACTCTGAATCGATTATTTTCTAAGAACACTGTTAATGTAACAGATGAAGAGAGAGAATCTACTTTATTGCCACAAAGTAGGTATAAACAAAGAGATTTACAACATGCGCCACTAAGGAGTGAAAATAGAGACGTCTATTGTAAACATCGGACACTCATGGACCGTAAAATGTGCTCAATCAGTTGTATTAGTTGCTAGGGTTGTCGACTGGATTGGTTTTTAGTTGTACTCAAAAATTTCGGCTGTTCACCGATTTGTTTGAAATACCGGTTACTTGCTTTCATTAGATATCTAAATTATCTCTTCGACCTCTTATTCATAGGCGCCATATCATTTGAATATTATATTTATTGAAAAAAATCCAGCTAGACATCAGAGATGTTAAGTTTAGTATTTTCGCAAGATCAAAGCCTTACCTAATGTTGGCTCCAGTTGCATCGCTACTTTGAAGACTAAGACTCGGTCTACATTATCACAAACCAAAAGACAGCTAGAGCTAAAGACAGATAGAGCTAATATTGTTGTTATTAGTCAGTAGTAGGTGTAAGAATATTCTCAATGATAGCTTTTAAAATTTTGGATGTTTCGTAACATCCCGTGCACAGTAGTGGGACAATAATGGTTAACCCATTACCGTACCCATAACCCACGGGTTTCTTCTCAAAACGAGAGAGTTTTAGGCGAATAATAGATTTCACAGACCTTCGAGAGTTTTTTTGTTTGACTTAGACAAATTTCGTTCTCTGACGGAGTTTTCCTTAATCTTAAATCAGTGATAATTAATTTTAATAGGAAAGTCATTTTAGTGGATAACCAGTGTTGCGCATCTGGGATTCGAACCTAGAATCCGCGATTGTGATTTCGAGTTAACCATAGCCTTCTTCTAATTATCAAGTTATCTTACAATCATATATCAAGTAATCTATCAACCCTGAGTCCAGTCAGCGTCGTCGGCACTCATTTTGTTCGGGCGTGGCGTCACACACATGCGCATCGCGTCCATTGACTCGATTACTGCACCGATTGCACTGTAAAACTGATCGTAAACTACACCCTCGTTATTGTTATTTTACCACCGAATACCACGAAAATACTGCGTTTTCAACAACTCGCTGGAAACTAGGAAATGGCGTTCTATAAAAATTGGAAATTCAGTATATAAAAATGTTGTTAAAGCTATATAATTTGTTTTTATGTTTTTGATTTTCAATTTCCATTTGCATTTGCGTGTAAGGTGTAGTAAACATGGAAAGTCAATGTTACATGTATATACAAAAAAAAATATTCCAATGCGTAAAACTTCGTAGACTTCGTAAAACAAAAGTAGTTTCGATGTTGTCCGACTTGGAGTGAAGATATTTTTTGGATCGAGCTGGAGTTTAAACGGCTTGATCCATCCCGACTAAATAAGTTTAGTACTGGTAACGCGCGTGAATCAGAATGAAATTTTTATAACTAACTTCAAAAAAGAAGAAGGTTAATGCCGAGAATAAATCTGGAAACCAGACCTAGATCTGAATAAATCTAATCTAGATCTCACGACAAGTGTTTATATTACTTGTATATTGCAACAGTATGATGGGTTTGACTACTTTTTAGTGCCTTGAAATAAAATCTTATTGCTTTTTAAATATTTTCTTAAATATATTTTTTTGTTTTTATGCGTGTTGTTTTCCATGACACGCTCTAAACGAAGTCGCTTCGCCCACCGGGCTGTTTCCCTTTACTAAAATATTATTATATACCTACAGGATATACCTATAAATAAACATAATAGCTCGTAAACTTCACCCCAAAGTACAGTTATTAACGTAGCAGTTTATTTTATTGGCGCGTATTAATTTGTGCGCCAAAACGTCGGTGCTCACGGTAATAGATTGTGGAGATGACGTGCGATGCTGTAATACCGTGTACTGGTTGTTAAGGGGGATTGATAATTATCTAGATTAATATTTTTATATATATTTATTATAATCTTACTTATATTATAAATGCGTTTGAGAGGATGTATGTGTGTTTGTCCCTCTGTCGGGCAAAAATTACTGATCGGATTTTAATGAAATTTAGCGCACAGATATTTTGTGATCAAAAATTAACGCATGGCTTATGCCATTACGTGCGTTCAGATAACACATGATTATTCATGTCTGATCTGAACGCACGTATACTCTGGGACTACCGAAGTTGTCGTAAACATAGCCTTAATAGTCTCCTATCTGAATCGGATCTGAATTACCCTTCAGTTTTGCCTGGGGCAAAAAATATTTTTTGTAATTTTTCGACACTGACAGCCAATCTAGCTATAATCTATAAATCGCAAGCTTATACCAAAATCCGGCACTTGATCAAAAGCCGGCTTATGCCAAAATTTATTACTCGATTTTATCATAATTTTGTCAAAGATAATCCTGTTATATGATCAAATCGCTCGTCTGGTGGAATTAAATGGTATAAGTAGGTAATTACAATTACTTTTTGGAGCATGTGCTGTGGTGTTTTAGTTAGGTAAATTTTAAAATCAAGTTTAGAATTACTTGCTTCACAGACATAATATGTGCCCCTTATAAGCAACAATATGAAGTTGTTCTCGAGGAGTTTTCCCTTGTGACTTTGTTCCCCATTAACCCTAAACTTTTAAAGGTGATAAGTATGATTATACGTGTAGTTATTGTCTGATTAAATTAAATGCGGCAGATTATGAGTAACACACGCAGACGAACATCAGTTTAATAGGCAATAGTATAAGCAGTTTGTTGCCAAGACGAAACTTTGCAGCTAAAGTGCCCACAAATAATCACCTAAGCGCTGCGAATGTAAAAGTTGCCAAAGCGATCGCATTTATCGAAGCAAACCGTGCGATAAACTCAAAAACAAATTGTGCACCGCCGTTACCGTTTTAATATTTCGACGCGAACGTATTGTATGCAACGGGTCTATTTCGTTTTCGATTTATCGCTTATTGTCATGCGTTATTGTTCGAAACGCGGGCCATCGCAAAATGTGTCTTGAGATTTTTTATTTTATTTGATGGAATGAGCAATCAGCATTTCGCTCTGACGTTAAGCGATATCGTGATATTTTTTAGTCACTATAATAACTCAATTGTAAGGGTGTTTTCTCTTAGCGAGGTAAGTTTATTATATTAAGGTCGATATCGCGACAGTTCATCCACGATTTCCCTGGAATAATGCATGCGGTTATCTCATTGATCCTTGGGATACTCACGAGATGAATGAACTATAAAAATACTAATGATAAACGAATTATGCTTTCTATACTACAGTTTTTGCCATTGATACATACTAAGACAAATACACAAACCGCAGACCCAGAACAGAAATATTAAATAATCAGTCAGGTATCTGTCTGGCCAAATCGATCCCGGATCCCACTGCATACCATACCGTACCTACGCTCCGCCACGTGGGTCTTCAACTCTTTTATTTAATATTCTTCATAGTAGGTGTACCCGCACTGTAGTTATACAAGGCCTTGTCATAATGCTAATAAAGCCTAAGGACTAAGATGGTTACTCCGCGGGAGTAGCAAGGATACCTGTGATTGAGTTCAGATACAAACTATGTTCTGACTATATAAATGAATGTCTAATTATTTTATGGCAAGTGAACTGCATGCTCATTTGCTACTTCCATTAATTAATATGTTTTTTTAATTTGGACGAGTCTATGTGTTTATTTCGTCTACGCGATCCGTTCCCGTAACTTACCATTTATTGTCAGCACGTTATTGTTCGATACGTTTTCATCCGAGTACCAAGGTGGTGTCTGCAATAAATCGCGTGTAACTTTCAAGCGCCTTTAAGATACCAATGGTGCAATGCTTTATGCGAGATAATTATGGGGTGAGATTTTTTACGACGATACGAACGGTTGCCTTTATGGCGTATCTTAGGGGGATATTCGTGAGTTACATGCAGGAACGGAACGATATATTACAGCCGTTAATGCAAGGTTTGATAACTTTTAAAACGGTAGAATTCTTCCGGTTTGACTGCGTTGGTCCAACCAATGCGCTTTTTTGGTTTAATTTTAAATGTGTGGATAAATTTGCACAATATTGACACAAATTTAAAATAATGTGGGTATGTCAAACTTTGCGATATGTTATAAGAGTAATAATATTGTTATTACTTATTCTAATATTTATCTTTATAATTACGATTATCAAAATTCATCTTGCGATATAAACTTAACGACGTTAGGCAACATCGAGCGTGATTGGAAGGTAGATGGTAGGGGCTTTATATGCTATAGGCTTCTGTGTAGTGTTCTTACAGATCTAGACCAATTGTAGGATAGCGGTTGTTAGGTTCTCGGCATTTTGTATGGGGAAAACATTCGACACGGTTCGGTTACTATTCCGTTCTTCTCC
This sequence comes from Cecropterus toxeus, assembly GCA_018249875.1. Lineage (NCBI taxonomy): Eukaryota > Metazoa > Arthropoda > Insecta > Lepidoptera > Hesperiidae > Cecropterus > Cecropterus toxeus. Next base: position 8,791 of record DWNE01003977.1, read on the forward strand.
ATTAATTCTTGGATTGTTGGCTACAAGCTACGGCTCACTTATATATGAAGCGACCATCTTAGTCCTCGAGAGTAGCAGCGCATCTGTAATCGACTTCAGCCTATATTAAACCTTTGTTTTATATGAAGTAGCTTACAGAGGTTCATGTGTGGCAGTAACCACTTACCGTCAACCCGACTGTGACCTCTTTTGCTATTCTGCTAAATCTTATGTGTGATTAAACCCATCTCTAATCGTGGAAAGAGAGCTGATCTTATCAGTGGAAACAAGAATGAACCGGTTTAATCGAAAATAATTTACAAGCGTAAACAATACCTGCCGTAACCGTTACCGCGTATTTTTTGCAAGTGTACACTAAAATAACATATTCAATGAACAGACGCGTAAACGTCCAATAAATAATAACGTAGCATCCATCTCATCATTATTCGTGGATACAGTAAACAAACTAGTTTAATGCCGTTATATATGACTATAATAAAGTTTATTTGTATAGTGATGGGCGGTGTGCGCGTAAACGCATGCGTTACGATTGCATCGTTGCGTTTTATCGCTATTTCATTCACTTTATGAGCACTAATAACTGCTTTTGTACTGGCGTTTTGTGAACGTCTTCTAAGGGACGGCGAAGGGGGTCTTCTAAGTTTGACAAAATTGTGGAAGTTTTTGCTTGTAAGTCAAAATAATTGACGATTCTATCTTCCTTCTATTCTATCTTTTCGGTCACCTTTTAAGTATCAATTTGTTGTCCACCAATATCAGGCTTATATATAGCGTGTGGCGATCTGATATGTGACTTTATTGTTACCGATTATTTTTTTGTACTTTTTTTGGTACATTTATTATTTATTTAAAAAAAATAGAAAACATTTTATACGATGAGTAGATCTTTTCTTCCTTTACGTGTCTATTTTAGATAACATGTTAAACTATATTGTATTAAATTATTTTATTATAAATGTGTAAATACCTGTAGATAATTATCTACAGGTATTTGTCAAGTACTTGATTATAATCAAATATTGACAAGTTTTAGTAAGTTACCAAGTTAGTAACAATAATTTATAGGTTGATAAATGTTTAAATAATAAAAATGTAATTTAATAATAAAAATGAAATGATACTATAAAAGTTGTTGATTCAAGGATTATCTTTCGGTGATTTTGATAATGACAGCTTTTATCACCCTGTAGTTAAAACGTGTACGGAACGCAAGTGTGAAAGGGAAGTCGCAATCAAATCGACTTCGCTAATAATGTCCGCTCTGCCGCCTTCCTCCCCTTGAAATGTCATTAATGTTAGGGATTTATGCGAATTTGTACGTGTTTTGACGGGATTGCGATTAAACAAACTTTGGGGCTTAATAAAAAGTTTAGTTATCTAAGATTCATCGGTGGATGAGGGAATCTTTATCAGTTTTATCGTAGGATATTCACGATTCAAATACGTGGTTATTTGAATCGATTTGCAGAAGGTGATCTTTAACATCTTGTCATAATTTAACTTAGCGAAAAGGCTAAGTTGGACGGGCCACCTGATAGAAATTAGTCCATATCGCCGGTGGAAATTTGTTAAGTACCAATTGATGTCGGTAGTAGTGAGAGAATGCCTTGACATACACAAACTGAAAATCTGAATTGATTATGATATTTTTGGCTTACATATGATACAAATGGTAAGATATGTTAAAGGTTTCGGAGACTCTCAATTCTGTTTAATAATCTCTAATATTTACTCGCTAAACTGCAAGCAATCAAAAATTCCTTTCATGAAGTAGCATAACAAAAAACTGTCCGAACACATATTTTGTCGAAGGGTAAAAAGAATCTAGGTATTTTCCATTCAACGATGTTACGAGTGTTACGACATTAGCAACAAATGTTTTTTTTAACTCCATGTATCCAACGAGCCGACTTTCTCATGCACACTGACGTAAAACGAGGTGATTTAGCGCCATAGTGTATAAATTGGGCTATCTCCAAGGCGAGTGTCCCAGCCGGGGTCTATTCCGCATTCCGACATTCGCTCTAAATAAAAGATTCGGCTAATAGTCTCCGTCGCGTCCCACGTGCCGCCAGGTTAAGGAGGCGTAGTTACTTATGTACGGATGGTATATTTAATTTTCGTCTGAATATTTTTTATAACTTTTACACTTCATACGTACTCCTTTTAAAGTAGGAAACGAAGTTGCATCTCACCTAAGAATAGCAAATTTTCGTTCGAATATTTTATATTTTGCACTTCATACGTACTAATTTGAAAGTTGCATTTCACCTAAAGATAACATATGATAAACAGAGAGGCTGCCCTGAGGGCTAAATTTTAGGATTCTGGAACGCAATGTTTTGTTTGTGATTAATCTATTAGACTCCAAAGTTTTCCCAACTTAAAATCAGAATTTTTGGATTCGTCCTATCTGAAGTCAAAAACATATCCTTAGGTCCCAAAGGGATGCCATAAACATCCCAAAATACCGTGTTTCTCTTAAAATTTTGCTCTATCTGTAAAATAAATGCCTATAAAAATAAAATATATAAAAAGTAACAAAGCGCAAACGCCTGTGTTGTTATAAAAATATTATGTGGCTTTACCTTGTTTACGGCCCATTAAAACGTAGTTCAATGACCTTTCTCGGTGATAGAATTAACGTTACCTAATTATCGCATTCATAAAAAATATGACTTAAATGACCACGCAAGCTAAATATTGCTGTTTTAGAGTCCTTATAAATTGTGGTCACTTTATTGTTGAATTAATTGCCAGTTTAAGAATTGATGGACATAAACATTTCACTCTTAGTGACTTGTCAACCTACCAGCAGGTGTAAAAGAAGCTATTAATATTATTTACATGTACGCGCAAGAAGGTATGTGTATGTATAACATGTGTCACTAAGTCGATACGATATATGTATTTTATCGTAGAAATTTGAAAAGTTAATGCTCTAAATTATTTTTGCAATAGCTTAAAATGAGTTTCAGGGTAAATAAAAGCTATCTGTCATAAAAAAATAGATTACTTAACCTTAAACAGATGAAGAGGAAAGCTAACAATTTACTTTTTATAAATGTATCTAGTCTATCTAGGCTATATAACTGTGCACTATAAACACTTCAAATGTTATTTTTTTTTACAATAAAACAATTAAATTCGAGTTTCCGTTCGGCATTCAATTTGATTATTTTTCTCGCCATTCGCTTACAGTAAAACAAGAGCCTTGCCCAGATATTTATCGGTAAATATACTGAATAATTTGTTTTTTACGATTTTTTGATAACCTCTTAGTGCAAGGGGCGATAAAATGTAAATGGTACGTAACCGCTAGTTATTTTAACAACTCATCAGTCGATTACCCTCCCAATTTTCGTTAAAAGGTTAATTAAATGTACACTGTATGAATAGAGTACTATTGTTTTTATGTTAATTCAAGTCACTTTTTTATGTCAACTATAACTTTATTGTAGGCAGTGAAAGCTCCAAATTAATTCTGCACTATCACAACTTTTTTTTTTTCAAATACCATAGCGCATGTTTAAGAGGTCACTAACTACTAAGGTCATCATCATCATGTGCATGGAGTTGGTACTTTTATTACTAATGATAGATAATTTAATGGTTACAATTTTCTTTTTTTTTTTAATTTCTTATTTTTTTGCCAAGTGGTCTTTAACTGATTTATTTTCATGTTGCTGGCTAGTTTGTGGAAATGTGTATATGGTTGATATGAAAAATTACGTTTCCACAATTTCACTTTAATCCACAATATGCACAAGCATGTACTCTTTCTACATGCTTGTGCATATTTTAATAGCAAATGTAATACGATTATATTTACCTTTAAATTCAAAAAAATATCATAAAATTGTTCCAGTAGTTTTGACATGATACACCGATATGTACTTATATTGTACAGTGCCTAATTTAGGTTTATAGTTAAATATAACAATTAAACATTGGGTATATAAGAATGCACATTATATGCGATTAGTTCTAATATTACAAACAGTCGTGTAGCTTCGCCTTAACAACATCGTGATGTAATTGGGCCAGGATGTCGGGAATAACCGGCTGACTCACGCCGACCTCGCCCACGCCCACAGCTGGGGCACGGCGATTCCCATTGCACCGACAGATTACATTTCGGATACGCAACTGAATAGGTAGCGTTTTGTTTGAAGAAACTAGATTAATAAATAAATTAAGAATAGGTAGATTCGTTTTTATATTAGTTATAAATAAATAATAGTTTTTTTTATTATGGCTATTAATAGAAAAGTTGGAGTATGGTGTTGTTGTATGAGTATTTTTCCAGGCTTTTATTTAACTTGCAATGCAGTTGTCATTTATTTAACTTGGAATGTTTGTCCGAGTGGAGTCTTATAATTAAATTTTAAATGTTGTATTTATTAGTTTAGATTTGTTTTGATATGTCATTTAATTTTACATACGTAAATGGAAGAATAAGATCGAGAATATAATTTAGAAAAAGTGCAGTTTTTTGATTTGTTGATAGAATATTATTTATGTTACAGTAGTTCACTTTTATAAAACGAATATTTTTAAAGTTGTGTTTCACACAATTAATATACAACAGACGACTATATTCATACAGTTAAAGAACGATTAGTGAAAGATTTTTCTAAAACTACGCACATTTACGTGTTTAGAAAAACGTTGCGTAGTTTTAAAAGAAAACAATATCTCTTGATTAAAATTAGTATTTTTTCAAGGTCTAATCGTGTACTGAATTGTTCTAACGTAAACAAAGAGGTGTATGTTTGTATAATTAGCTCACAGTTCGCGGTATTCGTGTCGTTTTGATGGATTATTTCAACAGTATATCCATGGGATTCAAAAATACAGTAAGAATTTTGACTACTTCCTGTGTGGATTAAAAAATTGTTTGTTTAAAATCGTTTGATAATTATACTCGTTTCAGGGTTTATCATGTGTTTCTCGAGAATTTTGTAAAAGAGGTTTAAACATCAAAGGATGTCTAGAATTCCAAGGAATCTCATTTACAGTTGCGACTGTTTGTTAATTGTCAAAGGAGGTACTAAGAATTTAGTAGCTTATAATCTAGATTTTATGTAATGGATATTGTGTACCAGAAATACTTTTTGCATTAGATATTTTCATCGTACCATACCGTAATATAATAAGTAATAGTGCCTTGTTAATATTTTACATATGTTCAAGTTAGTTAAAAAACGGTCATTCATTCATCTTGTTAATGGTAATAATTTTATTAATATTTTTTATATTCCTAAATAAAATAGGGGAATGAAAAAGAAATAATGTTGTATAACTCTATATACCTACTTTATATTTTTTATTTAATATTTATGCACCTCACAAAAAAGTTGTGTTAATGCTATTCTACTATTAAGCTGATAGTGGAAAAAAAATATGCTTTATAAAAAAATACATCTGATAACGGACGCGATAAGCTCAACAAAAAGTTAAAGTTTCAAGAGATTGGACGTGGAAAGAAGAATTATTTATCATTTCCAATCTATTGATTACGCATATACATACTCAGTTCGTAAATTATATTCTCAAATAATTTTCTTAAAACGTTTGCATAATGAGTAGATTGATAATGTTGGCATTTGTGTTAATGCAAGTGTCCACTTTAATCTAAATAGCATCGCGAAATAAGTGTCGGATTATGATTACACCGTTTCATATGCCAAGATGCCATTCGCACGAGATTTGTCTCAAAATAAACGCCAACATTGTTGCAGATACATTAGACACAGTGTATTAATAGGTACATTGTCCTAATGTCTGTAGGACGCCCGCGTCGCACAAATGACTTTCTACCAGACAGCATCAGAAAGAGAGTAATGTTTTGCAAGCATATGTGTGTAAGTATGTTTGTTTGTATATGCCAATTACCTTGGCACGCGCTAGTATGTGTGTCTGTATGTCATGTCCATTTCCGCCCTACGGCCTAAATTGCTTGACGGATTGTGACGTATGACATATCATTAAAATCGTCTCAGTTTGGAAAGTGACATCTGAGGCTATATAATTTTTGTTGGAAGGGTGTGGTTGCCGGCTCACTTATACATGAGGCGACCATCTTAGTCCTCAGAATTAGCGACGTATCTATGATCGACTTCAAACGGAACCTTTGTTTTGTAGAAAGATGCTTACAGTTGTCTATGAGCGGCAGTTATCACTTACCATCAAGTGAACTGCATTTATGTTCTAATTTGTCAAATGAATCGTCATTATTGATATGTCCATTGCTAAGGAAAACGGCCGAATGGTCAGCCATTGAAGTACCTACTCCTTCGGTTTTGTAGTAAGGTACTTTCACTTCAGACATTTTTGAGCGCAAAACCAAAAAATGCAAAAATCCCTTACTAAATAGCTCAGTTTTCTAGTATGTTTTTATAATATATGTTTAAAATTCCCTTGGGTTCTGATATATGTGACTCGTTATGTTTTAACGCATTCCAAGTAACTTCAAATGCATGCAACATTATGCAGTGTCCATAGTAAGAAATAAATGGTGCAATAAACGTAATGATCGCATCTTCGAGTACCAAATCCAAATATGTATATTATATTACATACTAGATGTGCCCCGCAGTTTCATCGGGGTAACAAGATCATAACTTAAAATTGTAAATTGCAATATCTTTTAATAAAGTAGTACCTAGACTACCTAGTATGGACTTTGATGAAAAAATCTTAACTAATAATATAAATGCGAAAGTATGTGCGTGTGTTACTTTTTGAAGCAAACACTATTGGCCGAATTTCGGTGAAATTGGCACAAAGATAGTTTATGCCCTGGATTAACACATGGGATGCATTACCGTGATAATCCATACCGTAGTGGTCGGAGCTGTGGGCATAAGCTAGTAATTAAAGAATTAGTGGTTTTAGATATTGACTGTAACATAAACATCACATAAGATAAACGATAACATAACATAAACGTTTTCTACACTCATAGCCCCACTGTAGGATGTTCTCCTGTGTCGTGGGTGCCATGGACACACAAAGACGAATACACAAACACCCAGACCCAGGACAGAAATCTAAACT
>DWNE01003978.1:0-15855 GCA_018249875.1 Cecropterus toxeus
TGGTTAAACGCGCTAATATCAGGAACTACTGGTTCGAATTGAAAAAATATTTTTGTGTTGAATAGTTAATGTATCGTGGAAGGCTTTAAGCTATATAACATCACGCTATGTTTGTTTGTTTTTAATAGATTGTTCTCTAATAAAAGCGGGTGGCACAGCTAGTCACTAATTAATTGAAATAAAGAATTAATATTGAGGGAGTTTTCAAATTAGATGATATTGCCTCGTACGCCCGTTAGTAAGACGGCAGCACTGCTATTGCCACGAATTTGTATGAAATAAGTCACCTAAGTATTTAGGTACAACAAAAACCGTCTTATCCTATAACAGTCCTGCTCAAATTGTCTCGTTAAAAAAAAAAAAGTATTCTGTTTATTTAATGTAAATATTAATAAGAATAGGTACTTACACAGCACGTCGAATTTTCAATTTCGGGCAAAATTCTTGACGCATAGCGGTATAAAAGCAGTATAAGCAATCAGTATCTTCATATTTCCGAGCACAAAATTTGTAAAAATTGCGTTTTCTGAACGTATGATATTTTAAATAAGTCTCTGCAAATGACGACCAACATAATTATTATCTGATTTGGAATGAGACGGTAATACTGCAAATTTATTTAGCGGGTTTCATACGTGGCTTAGTCATTTACTTAAGTAATTAGTTACTTACTTAAGTACTTAGTTACTTAAGTTACTATGTTACTTAGTTTAATTAGTTACACGTAATTGCACTAGCTCATTAATGGAAAGAAATATTTAATACTGACTAACAAAAACATTTTACTTTTAAGATAAATTTAACAAACTTAAACGTATACCTCCAGGACAATCAGGTGGGATCATTAATACAATATGCAAAAGATATTGATCATTCTGAAACACAGATACCAAAGCCTCCTCAACAAAAAACTCTTCAGCCTCTTTAACACAACACATAAAATGGATAAATAAAGTATTCCTTGCAAGATAAAATTTCCTGTAAAAGTTCAAAGTAGGTATGATGTAATCGTAAATATTAGGGCTATATAATATTATTAAAGGGTCTAATAAAAATGACGTTAAAAACCATTTCTACATTCATTATTCCACAGTAAAATTTCAAATACAAAGAAAGGTATGCAAACACCCAAATCCACACCTGAAATCTAAATTCACTATTTATTTGTGTGCTGGAATTCGAACCCAAAACCGTGTGTTAGACTTATATAGATATATCTAATTAAAAAAAACAACCATAGTATTTAAACAAATAGCACCAAATAATAAACGTGTTAATGACCCTTATTTCTATCCAATAATACTGTTAGGCATTATGTTCTTTGCATCGTATGGAAATGGACATACTTTTGCGAATTGTTCCAACTTAGTCCTCAGGAGTATCTAACAACGCATCTATGACCAGCCTCAGTACCGATTCCGTGCGGAGGTCTTTTTAGCAATCTTTAGTGCCTGGCGTCAAACAAAAATTCCGTGATGTCTCTAGGGCACCAAGCGCCGGAGACTGATGATTCCCCTGGGGAATCATCCGTCATGAATTGTATCTTTTAGCTTGTTCTCGTGTTTCCACTTGTTAAAGAGTCATTTGCCATTGTGTATCGAACTTAAGCGGTCAGTAAAACTTAGGAGTATCTTTGGTTACAGATTACAGATGTGATGATACAATAACTTTTAGGCAAAATAAATCATGTGTGTTAGATGATTGTTTTGTTTATCTTTCTTATCGAAGACAGCAGAGTCAGTAAAGTTAAAAATGAGATTAGGAACTTACTGAAACAAATTTCGTATCCACATTTCCCAGTGCGCTGGATCGACTCCGGGTACGTTGGGATGATCACAGAGCGCCATGAATCCTATTACTTCTTTATCTGCATTGATCATGCATATTGAGAGCGTTGTTAGCTCACTGTAATTATTGTTATTTGAATAACTAGGCTTGATTGAAGTAGAATCAAACTGGGAATAAACCATTTAGTATTTGCCTATTAGAAACCTAGGAAGGGAAAACCTAGAAGGAAATCTAGGGACAGAAAATGCAAGCAGTTCTTATCATTTCCACTCGATAAGGACTTTTCCGATAATGTTAAGACTCTTTATTACTAATGGCAGCACAACTTTCATGTTTTGTTGTGTAATTAAGAACACTTTTTAGGCTTTTCCACTCAAACTACTGTTTGGAAGTAACATGTAAATGGGCAGTAGTGATCATCTAACATAAAATTGACAGCATTTACTTACATTAATTCGCCAATTTCTACATTGCCGAACAATTTTGACTGCGAACTATCCAAAAATAGTTTTATGTCATCCTTATCTGCATCTACCGCCCTTCTAAATCTTCTACCACTGGGTCCGACTTCAAAATCGAAAAATATTGACATTTAATTAAATCTGTTGTATAAACATCAGTAAATAGATCTCCATGGCCATGAAAAAACAATGCGAAGGTATTTTTTAAATTAGATGTAGGAAACGAGCAGTACATCTGATGGTAAGTGGCCGCTACTGATCAGATCCATAATACTGATTAAATCAACCATAGATTAGACAGTTATTAACCCTAAATTATTAGTTAACCTGGTGGTGGAACCAGGGTAGTTCGACCGGGGAGGTACGACCGCCACACCTATTTCTAACGAGAAGCAGTATTTGCGTTTCGTTGGAAGAGTGTGGTTGCCAGCTCACTTTCATGAGGCGACCATCTTAGTCCTCGTGAACAACGTTTCTGTGACCGATTTTAGATAGAACCCCTGTTCTAAATAAAGTTACTTACAGATGCCCATGGGCGGTAGTAATCACTTACCATCAGGTGGACTGCATGCTCGTTTGCTAAATCAACCTGATAAAAAAAGTTAAAGACTTTGGAAGTACTGATTGGACTATCTGAAACTGGTTTTAGAGAATATCGCAAAAGTAGACAGACGGAATCTGAAGCGGTATTTAATAGATATACGAAATAAATAAAACATTGATTACTTTAAACTATTTAGAATATATTACAACCATAATTTACATTAACACAATAATCATAAAAAAATCAATATTCAATTAGTTAAACGTGCAATTGCTATGTAAATTTCAAAGTAACGACAGCACATTCTTTATTTTTCAAATACTGATCAGTATTAAGTACGTCCCACCAGAGGAAAGCATTTTAAAGCTGCCGATACTAATCTTTTTCATACTTGTGCACCAAACTTGCCATAATTAATATTGTAATATTACGAAATTACAGTATTGCCATTATTAAATTCAAAAATCTTGCAGTTGCAACTTCTAATACATAATAAAATAATGTCAAATATTCAAATTAACATTAAAACTTTACTTCAAACCTAAAATCTTCAAAATCTTACACTATGCAAAAACTAATATTAATAATAATTAAAGAACTCTTCAACTAGCAATAAACTAAATTATCAAATATCTCATCCATTCAATACTATACCAAAAACTCAATTCAAAATTCAGAGATTCATGTGCAATTCTGTTTAAAACGTGAAATATCATAAATAGAAAATTAATAAAAATTACAAATTAAACAGGGTTTAGTCAGGTTTAACGGAAACATTGTACAAATAAAGTCAGTATAATAAATTACAATTGATTTTCATCACAAAGAAAATCACTGATAGGTCATAGATGAGTACGCGTCATAGTACTAAGATGTCTATATGCAGTTGGAACCCGAAAATATATTAACTTCATGGACACAAAGTACTATTACACTTAAACATCACAATCTCGACTCAAATGAGTGGTGGTAAGTTCTTCGCTCGAACTAATTGTGAGTGGGACTTAGACCGACTGACGTTGGTTGGTGTGGTCTTGAGCGGCATGTTAGTGACTGTATTCTGTCTCTGTAGGTTCACTTTGTTCGCACTGAGCGGCGCCCTTGGCGTTGCAAATCCATCATTATTCAACTTTAAAGCTGATCGCGTGAGCCTTGTAGGAGTACACATTAAATTACTTTTAGGTGTCATCGGTAAATTCAGGTGTTGGATATTTTCTTTCCCGATTTTAGGAGTCATGGGTGCTGGCGTCCTCGAAGTTTTTTTTGGGGTGTCATTGGACCCTTTTCTCTCGTTGATGGTCTGACATACGATGGCGGGTAAATTCATCTCTGACGGTTTCATGTTAGCCATTGAACTGCGACTGATCTGTTTTTCATTTATTCCATCCTGAAAATTGAAGATTATATTACTTATCCATTGGATCTTATTAAATGCAGCACCCAAGGCTCTCACTTGCACTAAATAAAAAACTCTTTTCTTTACGAATTTTACGAGTACGTAGGGTTCATAATTTATTTTATTAATCGATATGTAGTAATATTTACTCTGTGGCAATTCAAGATAGATGACAAAATAGTGGTAAGAATTTCGACTCGTCGATAGATTGGAATAAACTTCGAATGATGACTTCATGCCTGACTTTTAATGATACCGTTCCGAGTAAAAAATTGATTCAGTCAGTAGCAAAATTAATTGTGCTAAATGGTTGTAGAAAGCAAATTAATGGTAAAAATTTATATTTATTTAGTAGAGATAGTTTAGTGTAGATTTATATTTTAATTTGTAGTGTTAATTTGTAATTTTATTTCATACAGCTAAGTATAAATCTCGTTTATATTTTTACACAACTTTAGTCGACCTTGGTTTTGCCATAACTTGCTATTCCTTAGAACGAATTTCATCATCATGTATGCTATAATATTATTCCTATTTTATTGTATATTGTATTTATTATTTTAAATTATTTTAATTAATGTTTAGTATTTAGTTGCTCCCAGCATGTAGTTTACACCTCTAATTGAAGTTACACTTAGATTTAAGTTCAATATAATATGTCTAGTTAATGTACAAGTGTTAACTTTGTTGGTATAACCTAATAATAAATAAATACATTTGCCTAATGGCCTGTCTATCCAGTAATTTACCTTGAAGTCAGTATAAGTGGTGAGCATGGTAGTTTCCATGAGCGGGTCCTTGTGCGCGCGGCCATCATCGTGCGAGCCGTTGGTAGAGCGCGTTACGTTGTTTGCAGGTCGCCCGCCGCTGCGACGCCGCCCCAGAGACTAAACAAATCAATGAAACACTTTCTAGATGTACTGTACTATGTTTTACCAAATAATATTGCTTTAAGTAAATAACGCTTTTACAATATTATCATTATTATTAGTGTTCCAAAAATTATACTAGGGGAGACAGGGAGACAACTGTGAGTATTTCATATTATTCTTTCGAGAGTAAAAAAAAAGAAGAAACCCATATAAAGATAGGTATGTATTTGTCCCTTCTGTCATTTTTGTCGTCTTAGAGAGACGTTTTGTTTTATGAAGATTTAAACCACAATGGCGGTAAAGATGCATTCGCTTCAAAAATAAATGTTAGTTTTTGAATCATTCATTACAAAACCTTTAATCTCAATTATATTCGTTTTTATATGTTTATAAGTATTTTTACAATATTATAGACTTCTCGTTGTAAGTTCTAAGGCAGTGTACTAATTAAATAGACGTAAAACAAGCAATATGCACCTTACATTAGGAACTAACCGTTTTATTCATAAAAATAGTTTTTAATTCAATTATTCACATTAATGGAATAAATTCTACCAATAATACTACTACCCACCGTCCGCTTGTGTTTCAGAATACTGCCATTAACAGTAGCTTTAGGAGTTTTCTTCTGATCATTGCCATAATCCAGCCTTCTTTTTGCATGTTCGGCCTTACATTCCGCTACAGCTCGCGCCACTAAACGACCACTTATACGCCTGAAAGAGATGCATGTTGAAATCTTTAGCCAAATATATATACATATATTTAAGACTCGATGAATAAACGACGGCGAAAATATCTACATATATATTTTTAAGAAAAAAGAAACTAATGTTCATACATAAAGCTTCATGATTACAGTAAACTATAGTACATCTACCAAATAAACATATCTCTTAGTTATTGACTACTAGCCGTATCTCGCGGTTTCACCCGTGCCTACGAAATAAAAAAACGTAGCGTGATGTTAAATGGACTATTCAACACAAAAATATTTTTTCAATTCGAACCAGTAGTTCCTGAGATAAGCGCGTTCAACCAAACAAACAAACACTTCAGCCTTATAATATTAGTATAGACAAGAGATAATATTGAGTTGAGGTTGATAAATACCTTTATCATACTGGTAACTTAACCATAATCATAAACATGCAAAAATCTACAATTTCATCAAATCCATCAGCGCGAACGTAATGTTCTTTCGCTGCACGCAATATTACCTACGTAGTTTACATCGATCGACAACTAATTACTTTACTTACATAATTCCATCGTTCATACAATAAACGCTACAATTATGCCGTCACAACTACAATTTAGCTATTAAATGTATTATTACATAACAGTAACATATTGAACAATACTTCTCATTCCCTCTACTAAGCCAATCGACTTCAATTATTATCATTACTTGACACTAATCGAAAGAACTTGCCCCAATACGTGATGTAACTCCATTCTCACTTCAATAAATTCACAGGCGTGCACTGGAAACGCAAGAAGGAATGAAAAATATTGACTGGCTTTAATCTTAAATGATGATAAGTATTTTTATGTGAATATTACATTACCGGTGTTATGTGATGTGTAAAAAGTTGATGCCTCATAACTCCTATATATTACTTTAATAAAGTATAACAAAGTAACACCAGTTCAACAGGTTTGGTTTGAGTAATTAAATGAAACGTAGGATGTTTTTCATACAATATTACTTACACATATATTGATTACAACTGATACTTTATTAACAACGACTTATGAACACATTTTTATACGTGAGTATGAATCAACTTAGTAGTTACTCCTGTATACCGACCGTCACGGATTGTACTCGATTGTCATCTCTCTTAGTATAGTATCCACAAATTATTCTTGTGGAATTCCTAAGAAGCGACTGGACTCTTTATTAATCATTACTTTCGCAAACAAATAATTACTACCTCAAATACTTTTTAAGCATAATAATGTTCTATATGGAACTATACATCAGTGGATATATTTTAGGACTGATGGTGGAAAAATGCCAATAAAAAACAACATTAGGTGCATAGTTTTGATTAGTAATAAGACCTAAATTCGGCTAATATGTCGCTATGTATGTTCATTTCGTACGTTTCCCGCCGTTACGATTTATCGCACTCTCTAATCTAAATGACACACACAACGCGACACATCTTAATGATAGGCATAAAATAAAAATTCACCCAAGCCTAAAATTTTCGTAATAAGTACTACCTACAAATTCGCAGCAAGTTTGTTGGACTAGCGCCTTAATCCATCTCACCCTAAGTCGTTTTACACGTTTTTCCCGTACCCAAAGGGCAATAGTTCATATTGAAATTCAAAATATTTTCCTAAATATCGTTCCAGACAGAGTTATCTTTGAATAACCTTTACCGTGTCGTTAGGTGTTTCATTTACATAAAAGTTTAATTGGCTTACACTTTTTTCCTAGGAAGATTCGAGAAATTAATAGTTTCCCACGAAAAATTTACTTTGTTTGCACTATCTATCGCATTGTCTTTTAATTCCTTTATTGCTAATTTCGTCAAAAGTTGTCAACGGATTGCTATTGCTTTGCTTACCTTTTAACAGTAGATATAGCGGATCTCTTCAAAGCGGAGAGATTGGATACGAGCGTTGAGGCGGCCTTCGTAGCGCTGCCCGTGATCAGCTGGCGCTTCGACGGCGGCCTACAAGTCAAACGACCTGCTTACACTCAGTTTCACTATACTAAGAAGCGAAATAAGCGGTGACGAGAAAATAGAACTGCCATAGGATGAATTTATGCATAATAAAAGTGGTGATCATATGGAATTCGTGAAGTGAATATAGAACATAGTTCATGCAACAGAATAAGCTTAATATGCGTAATCAAGCGACATTATAAAATAAGAAGCAAATATACATAACGATGGCATGCAGAATGATTAGGATAAACAGAAGGTAAGAAGGGCCTAATTTCTAATAACATGCATTGTTACATCTGACTCACATGCGTCTATAGCAATGCTTTGGGATTTCATTTAGGGACTACCCATAATACTCCTGGATAAAAGGAAATTATCAAGATGGGCTGTTTGTCATTTGAAATACGCTCTCTAACTCTCATGTCTAATGTTGTCAAGTTAAAAATGTATTGGTATTTCCTGATGCCTGACAGTTCGTTAAAAAAATTGGTCTCAATAATGTGATAAGATCAAAAGTAAATCGAAGTCCCAAAGTCTACCTAAAACTTAGGCTAAACTGCACTCTCTATTCTTTTCCTAGGTCTTTCTAGGTCTTCTCGGAAAGAAAAGTGTTTAGGCGCAAACCCTTCTCATTCCGATCCAAACGCCCAGTGGTGAAATATATTAGGGAAATGACATAAACCGTGAAGCTAGGTAAAGCGGGTCTCACCTGTTCCGCTCGGCGGTGGCGGCGAGGCCGGCGGCGGTGCGGTTCCGCTTGCCGAGCGGCGACGTGGCCAGCGAGCGCGCCAGCGTCGGCGTCAGCGCCTGCTTGCGCGCCGACAGCTTGTTGTGCCGCTCCTGACAACAGTTATTTGTAAATTAAATTATGCATGCTAGATCTTTGAAGCCGAACTTCGACCTTAGTAGTAGTCAGTAATAGTAGTCATATATTTTACTATTTTATTAGTGAAAGCCCTTTACGAGATTTAAAGTAAAGGGTAAAGTTATGGATTTGCGATATTCGCCTCATTTACGTGCGTCATTTAATTACTATACACGTAGATTACCTTATAACTCACAAAGTCTTAGCAGTGCTGGCGTAGTTAGTGGTATTTTATTGGAAAAAAATGTGAACAATCCAATGTTAACCTCCATATAGATGCATAATAAATAACTTCTAAGTAAGCAAATTTGATAGTAGCATTATCTACTACATAATCAGTAAGCCTGACCAGTTGCGTAAGCAAATAGTCAATGGCCTCGTAACCTTCAGCTCATCAAAAGCCAAAAAACGGTACTCAAATCTCCTTTTATTACGAGATTCTATATAGAAACAAAATACTAGAATTAAATTTATAATGAACTTACCGCTTTTCTAGTCTCCCACTCATCCTGCATGAGCTGAAGCAATGGTTTGCCATCCACAGTAAATGTAGTGCCAGTCTTTGCTTCAAGCTCCATCACATGGTCACGTATTTGAGCTTCTATCTTCGGTAACTGTTAAAAATATTAAAAACAGTTATCAGAGAATTGCTTAGTTTTTAATATATCACTAATATTAGTACACACAAACAAACACAATTATAAATATGTATGAAAGGAAAAGAAAAGAATAAATCAATCACCTGCATAACCATGCCAAGGGGTATCTAATTGATTACTGTTCTTAAAAAAAAAGTTGTGATGTTATTCCAATACACAACAATATGGCACTAAATATTTTATTCCAGCTATTACGTTTTCGTATTTTACCTGAAGTCTAACTTCCAGTCTTATCTCTGAGAACTAAGTTAATATGTATTGAACTATTGCCTCTTTACTTCCACATACTGGAACTGGAATAACACCCCAGCATTTTACATTGATATACTCCTATGGAATTGAGCAACGAGACGTACATTCAGATCTATAAATAACACTTCAGCATTTTACATTGATATACTCCTATGGAATTGAGCAACGAAAGGTACATTCAGATCTCCCTTTGCCAATGATATAATATTGCTACTAACATTACTAGCTATGGCTTTCCTCTCCTTCTCTTCCCGTAGTAGCTGTCCACCGCGGTTGTGGTACCGGCCCGGCTCCGACGCGCGAGCCTCCAACTCCGTCATCTTTAGCCACAGGTTCTTGCGGGTCACGATCAACTCGAATATGTGCCTGGAGATTACATCATACATATCAAGATTACAATGCTACATTAAATATCTATATACTATATATACCTAGTCCAAATATTTATTTATTTATTTTATTTTATTTATATCACCATATCATCTATCAGTGATTCCCAAACTTTTAATGGTCGGCGCTAGTAGCTACTACTTGAAATAGATACAGTTGAAAGAAATGGGTACTGACAATACAATTATAGCAGTAAGTTAGATAGTCCCAAAAATTAAAAATAACCTCAATTTAAAACTGGTTTTTATATTATATTTATGGCAATTTGTGACAATTTATAATTGATCGGATATCAAAGAAAAATTCAATAAGTAGAATAACTTCTCAGTCAAATCAATGTCACTCACAGCGCCCTTCTTTACTTTCTACGGCGCACCAGGGCGCCGCGGCGCACACTTTGAGAACCCCTGATCTATATAATATATTAATTTTAACCAAATAATATGTATCTAGTGAAAAATACATTTTCTTTTACATGTGAAAAGCAAGATATACAGTACACATATAACTTTTCAAAGATAAACTCACTTATGCTCATTGTAGAACTTAGTAATCTTCTCCAAATACAACTCATGGAGGGTAAGAGTATCCTCTGTGAAAATGTCTTGATAGTAATGCACGAACTCCTCGCGCTCTTGGCTCGAGTACATAACATTGTCCCACATCAGCTTTATCTTCGTGCGGACATTCGCCACAAATACCTATAAATAATAACATTAAATTTATTGTGGTCCCTTACCAAAGAGAAGTGTTAAGGCCATATTCATACTACACAGTGCCTAGATAAATAGGTTAATTACATGGACTGTTGCAGAATTTCCATTTTAAATTTTGAAAAGCCATTCCTAGACACACTGCTAAGTCTAAGCTAAGAAATCTATGCCCAGTAATGAGATAAATATTACCCAAGATGTAAATATACCTGTATTTTTTGACGTTTTATCTGATCACACCTCTTGATCTCTTCTTTAATAGCCATCTCAGTCTGCGGATGGCAACCTGGATGAGCTTGCAAGAAGTTTTCACGGTATATCATATCCTCCTCCAAGCAATCCCATAGCTTGGTAAGACGTTCACGTAACTCTAGTACCTATAAAGAAACTCTTCTTATTCAAGAATATAATAAATAGTGTATATTGTTTGTTATGTTATACCAGACATGTGTGAGTAACACATCTTATACTACTACAGGTTACACTTCTACATTTATGTGAGTTTTACAAATACTAATTCTTACCCTATTATTTGTTTGTTCATATCTTTCTTGTAACTCCTGATGAAGCTTCGCAAGACGGTCTATGTTTAAGTCAGTGACTTTAAAGTCTACAGTTAGTGAGGATACCACAACATGTTCAAACTTATTCTGTGGTTTGATTTGAAGCTTGTCTGAAAAAAGTTATATACTATATAAAAATATATACAATTTTAGAGAAAAAATATAGGTACCCATGCAAATTTTATTTACAAATAAAAAGTAAATGAAATTTGCATGTATATGTACAGCACATAAATTTTTCATTGTCATTTTAAAGATAAAAAATATATTTATATCAACATGTAACTTACCCATAATATCCTTAACTTCCACCTGAGTGTTCAAGAATATTTCCGCTCTCTTATCCCTCTCGGCCTGCAACACTTCCAGATGATTCTTCAGTTTATCCAACTCCTCCTCACCGGGTAATGGCACGTCTTGCAACTCTTGAATGGTGACACCCAGTTTCTCTGTTAAATCTCTTTGCCATTCAAGAAGCCTATCCATCTTCATGCGTCGTTGCTCCATTTGTTCCCTGTATCTATAACAAAAATATTAATCATTGTTTATTGTATACAAGATTAAAATCTAACACTCTAAAGAAGAAATTAAATAAAACACAGAAAAAAATTGATGTTAAGAAATAAACATATTGATCTTATTATTTATGCTATAATGCAGTCTCAATACCAATAGCTAGCAAGTAATAAATTATGTGTAAAGATTTATCTTAATTAGCTTCATAATTTAATAATTTAAGAGAATTAAAATAATACACTTTTTTTTGGTTGTGTTTATATATTTTTGTATTTATACTTTTTTGTATATATGTATATTTTGTAAGTAATTTTTCTTTTGATAATTTTATTCAGTTATTCGTGAATATTGTTTCATAAGATTTTATTTCTTAGTAATATTACAATATAAATAAAGATATGATAGCAAGACAATCTATTACATAATATTGATATTCAAACAAATTATTCAACTTACAGTATGTTTTGGAATCATATACATATTGAGAAGGCCTTTAATAACTTACCCAGCAATTTGATCTTCCAGTTCTCTCTTGTAATCTACCAACATCATATCTTCCTTGAAATCCAATATTGTTATGTCCACAGACAGACATCTGCTTAATTCCTCAGTCTCCTCTTTTAATTCTGATATAAAAACAATGAGAAATATTAGTCAGTCACATTAAATAAAGGTTATTAGAATAAAGCCATTGATTATACATAAACAAGTAGAAATAGAAATATATTGCTGTATAGCTTAAGTTTTAAACGATAAGCTTTTTTGCTGCTCTTGTTTATAAGTGGAATGAAATGGAGGGGAAAACGAAGCAAATGAGCATGCAGTCCACCTGAAATTGGTTCCTACCGCCCATAGCCATCTGTAAGCAAGTAGCCTGTAGAACAGGGGTTCTATCTGAAATTAATTGTTTATATGTTGCTACTCCCGAGGACTAATGTTCGCCTTATATATCAGTTAGCCAGCAACCACACCCTTACACCGAAACGCAAGAACTGCTTTTTAATAAAAATAGGTGTGGCGGTGGTACTTCTCTGGTTGATCTACATTGGGTCAACCACCTGGTATTACTGCTATTAAGTTACTATGATATTAAAATCATCAAAGCTACCTACTTCTTAAAAAGAAATTAAGATTAGAAAGTGCTTCAAATAATCATTTTAATGCAAAGGGTTAATCTAGTGTCAAGTGGTCAAAGCATTAAATTGACCTCAATAAATAATCAACCAAGAACACACCCAAGACATGAATCATTAGTATACATTTTTTCACACCAAATTAGATGATGATGATGAGAACTCATTAGATGTTGATTATAGATACCAATCAAAAAAAATTGTTGCCACCTTTACATAGTGCAAAATATGAAAATAAATGGGAAATTAAAGAGTTGACCAGGTTAATAGGCTACATCGATGCAAAATTTTACGTAAATTGGACCAGCGGTTATTATGTATTTATTATCATCTGTTTGTTACTATTGAGTAGTACACAGACAATGAGATTGCGTGTGTGGTTGTGTAGCCACATGCAAAATCTCATCTTTATATATTTATATAGACATAGATAGAAGTAGCAAATGAGAATGTAGTCCAACTAATGGTATTAGATCTATCTCAGATGACAACTCACTAAATAAATTCCTCCACTGTTAACCATTCTGTTTTGAAGTAGAAATAGAAGCCACAATGGTGCATACAGAAAAAAAGAGGAAAAGATATTTCTAAGAAACTATCACTTACTGTCTACTTGTGCTTGCATTGTCTTCAACTTCTGTCTGGTTTCCGAGATGACATCCCTGTGCAGTTCCTTTTCAATCTGCACAAGTTTAGTGATGTTGTTCACTTTAGTGGCATTGTCCACACCGAGGTGGGACCAGTTGAGCCACAACTCTTCCATCATGTGCCGAACATTCTGAGATATTTCCTGTAGCACCTCATTGCTAAAAGAAAACAAATTACAATCATACATGTCATAATCATAAAATATTATATTATCCATATTTTTCAGTATCAAGAGAAACTATGTTTCAGCACTGAAATAAAGTAAAGATTAATAAAGTAATTCTTAATGTTTTCAAGCCCCATACTAGTTTTTTTTTCTGTTCAGAGTGTGATTGTGTGTGTGACACACAAACACAAATAGACAAAGACCCAGAACCTAAAAAAAAATTCATTTCATCATTTTTTTTATAATACGAAATAGCAAACGAGCATGCTTTCCACCTGATGGTAAATGGACACTGCCGTCTCATAGACATCTGCAATAAACCCCAGATAAGATTAGTTCTTACCCGAGGTTAGCCACAGTTGCATTGCTACCCCTGAGGACTAAGTTGGAACGCCTTGGATAAGTATCTCTCTTACCCTTCACACCAGAAGATGGCAATGAATAACACTGCTGTTGTTAGCAGAAATGGGTGTGGCCCTGGTTCTTAAGGAGTTGAAGCACAGAGAGTTTTGCCACCTTCAAAATCATCATCAAACCAGGGAATTGTACCAAAACCCACTGTGAGTCAGACTGGGCGGTGCTCCCAAAGTCAAACCACAGAGTTCTGACACATTTAAAATCATCATCTACCCTGGGGAATTATACCAGGACTCACTGTGTGTCAGACTGGTATACTGACCGCTCTGCCATCCAGGTCATGGTATAATAGATACAGCTATAAAATTTCTATCGTTTAAGCAAAACATTATAGGTTTATATTTCAGATGACAAAAATATTATGTATATTAAATAATAAGACTAAGTGATTGCAGGTTTGATAAGTTCAATTGCTAAACATGGCAGCATCAAGGAAAGTGTTTTAATTCTGTGTAAATTTGTTTACTTTATTGCTAGGTCTACAATACTTAGAAATGTAAAAACCTTTACATCTAATTTTACAATAGTTTACACACAAAAACATGATTCAGTCATATCATAAATATTAATAGGTAAGCCATCTGACTAGCTCTGTAATATGGCCAGCTTTTTTTTAGGTGTATCTAATACAACATTAAATTTTGTTAAAGTAAATTTTGAAAATAAATGCAAGATCTGTATGAAATATGTAACCAAGATTGCAAGAATGCGTAATTTGATATGGATCTCACCAGGAATTTTAAATTAACGATTTAAAAAATATAATTCATAATGATAGAGTATGAAGAGATAATACAGTCCATTAGTACTAAAAAATGCGCTTAAAAATCACACATTGTTTAATTTTTAGTACTTATAGTAACATACGGTCCATTAATAACGGAAATAAGGGCGTTGGGTTGTTTGTTGTCGAAAACGATGTGAAACTATTTTAAAACAAAATACAGATTTAGTATATAGCTATCTGAAAGTTTGTTTTCACATATTAAGTAAATAGGTGTGTTATATTTAAATCTAATCTAAATCATTATTATATTGCATTGTACTTACAATAGCTTACTAACGTCTTCTGTTAAAGTTATCATTTTCTTCAATTACGCAATTCTTATCGCCAAATAATATCAATTAACATTAAAACAACACTAAAACATACACACAGTCACTTTTAACTTCAATTATTCAATTAAACCGAAAAATTGTGATTTACAACGACATTAGTTGAAAAGGAAACATGAACGTTTGATTTGAAGTTTTTAAAATTCAACGTTACAAAATAAAATGTCGAACGCTCGACTGTGATTGGCCAACGGCAATAAGAATGATATCGTTCGGAAACCATATGTTTAGGTTTTTTTTTTATCTGCATATTTCACTAAGTTTAGTTTTGTATACATTTTATGTATTTATGATGAACATAGCCGTTCTTAATTACAATTATTATCACGGTATTCAATAAATTTTTTTCAAGTTATTTGAAGTTTATGGTGATATAGTATTACGAATAAATATTTTTTAAGACTTGTCTTTATTGGTAATTTCATAATATTTTTTTTCTTATAATTTACATAATAGGCTATTTGACAATGTGAAAAATTAAGTGTCAATTACTAATATCAGTGTACATTATGAGTTTAGAAATGGTGATTCAGTAACATAAGTTGAAAATAATAATTTATTTATTTAAAAATCCGAAAATAAAAATGCATTTTTGAACAGTTTGTCACGTGATACTAAACGCTCCTGATTGGTCGGGTTTATGATGACGTCACTAGCTTATAAACA
>DWNE01003979.1:0-15854 GCA_018249875.1 Cecropterus toxeus
TGATTCAAAGGTCGTCTAGAAGAGATCGCTGCTTAAATGATAAGACCGCCTATTGTACCATAAATGTCTACTGTTTTGTTCTACTATACCTACTACCTACTATAAATACTATTTATTATGTTTGTATCAATCGGTTTGATACAATAAAGATTTTTGTATTGTATAGTTTACCCCAATGTTTTTCGAAAATCCTAAAGTTTTTCATATACGCGAGATGATGTGACTAAGCAATGAAATCAGTACACAATATGTAGTCCTCCTTTGCGAAGTCATTCGTCCGTTGCCCTCATTCATAAGCATGGTCAATGAAATTCGTGTAATCAGGTGATAAATCTACACATTTGAAAAATTGTTGTTTTTGACTGAACCGGAAACTTTTGGTGACGATTTTTTTTATGTATCACATTTTTTATTATTACATTTTTGTCCATCTGTTTGTCTCTGTTTAAAAACGCATCAAACCAAAACTACTGAATTAATTGAAAATATTTAAAAAAAAATGTAGTCCATATTGTCCATAAATTTGTCACATTTTTTTTTTGCAGTAACATTTAGTTTTCTTTCATTAAAAGTTATTACAATTTAAAAACAGAAATAACTTTTATCACGTTAAAGTTGAATGTGGGGCTAAACTAGACTAGGCATTTTTACTCAACTATAACTGTTTCCAGTTTGTATAACTAAAAACAAATACAACAATGAAAACAGCACAAACCAGCACATGATACAGAGCAGGTAAAACTGAGCGAAGCAAAAAGTATAGCAATGTTTTAACAGAGCGCTGCTTTTTGTTGTTGTAGCAAACCCATTACCGCGTGAGCCCAAGTTCCTCCATTGCCACCGGCGACGTGCATAATAGAACAAAGTGCATTTTAACCACAAACTACTACATTTACGTTACTTTCTTATTTTAGCAAAGCTTTATTGTACAAGGTAGAAGATAAAGCTACGCTTGAAGTTATACCATTATTATTCTATTACAAACTCAGCGCTGGCCTTGGATATCGCTCTTTTTAATAAAAACGGTACAAGATATAATTTAGCTTCAAAAGTGGAGACTGATACTTTTACATATTTTTCTTCACTTTAAGAGATCTTTCAATCAAGAAGGCGCACTTACAATGTCTAATTAAGGTTAAAACTACATTACATTGATACAATTAAGCTAAAATTGCTCTGGTAAATAAAAAATTCGTACAAATAAAAAAAATATGACGAAAAGAGCAATAAGTGTGATTAATTCGATCAGTTTAACTTGTACTATTGTAATTCATGTAAATTTGAGCGAAACAAATAAGCCAAGTGCTATGAACTTGACTATACGTTGCTGCCCGCCTTAAATATAAATTCGCAGAAACCCAAAAGAATTAAAAAAAATCCCACTATTATAAAAATAGACACACAATTGTACCAAAGCATTTAATACTTATGTAACTTAAAATAATTGCTTGGCAACTTTTAAGCTTCGGTCTCGGCCATGAGTAATGGAGCGAGCTTTATATGGCCTGAACTAGGCCGAACAGATTTACCGGCTTTTTCGGTCTGAGAGCCTTTTCGCACCGCATAAGTATTTCGGGAATGTTATACTTCCGTGATATTAATGTTTTTTTGTAAATTGCTTTTTGAAATTAAAGTAGCAACTGAACATGCAGTCTGTATTATTAAAGTGGTCATTACTGCTATTCATTAGCAGTAATGACTACAAAAATTATGTAGCCTATGTCAATCAGCAAACTGAGACGATTCTAATGATATGTTATACGTCATAATCCATCAAGCCGTTTGGGCTGTAGCGCGTGCCAAAGAAATGGACATACATATAAACAAACAAACAAACAGACAGACAGACAGACAGACAGACAAACAAACAAACAAACAAACATTGTTTGTTACATACATACATACGCTCGAAAAACATTACCCTCCTTTTAACGCAGTTCAGTATAAAAGATAGTATGAATTTCCTACGTCAAATCACGTATTTATGCAACGAGGCATCACGTATGCAATACAGTCAACTTTGTAATCACGTCACATTTATATCCGCCTATGAAGAAGCAGATATTTTTGCCGAGTCAGTACAAATAGTTATTATCGAACGCTCATATTGCTTACGCTCATATTATATAGTTATTGCTGACGTATCCATTGCTCGTATATTTAAGCACATGATACATCGTGATCTAAGTTTGTGTTTAGGATCCCGCACCTCGAAAGAAATAGAAATAGAACCCTTATAGGATCACTTTGTTGTCCGTCCGTCCGTCTGTCAAGACCTTTTTTCTCAGCAACGCGTAAAGGTATCAAGCTGAAATTTATATCAGATACTTAGATATACTGTCCCTTAGAGTTGTGAATAAATCAAACTTCTAAGCCAACGCAATAACAAGATACAACCGTTTATGACGCAAATTTCCGCAAAATTTTCGAAACTCATGAATCAAAACTTAGAATCTTTAAATTTAGTACAAAGCAACGTCTTATAGCACAGATTGCAAAAACTGCATTTAGTGTTTAAATTTTTAGTATACATTGCATATTTTTTAAAGATAATGGTACGGAACCATTAGTGCGCGTGTTCGACTCGCACTTGGCCGATCTTTAAGAATATGAATTAACAAACCAGCATACAATCCAGATGGTAAATGGTTATTGGTAAACTTCTTCAAATAGAACAAGAATTGATAATTGATTTTTTTATTGATTTAAATCAATCTTATTTATTCTATGTAATAGTATTTGCCTTCTTACTCCCGAGGGCTAAGATAGTCACTTCTTCTTTAAAGGTATAGTTTGAACGTACAATTATTCATCCGACTTTACTCATCCCCTTACTCTTATAACAGCTTTCGTACAAAAGTCGTCAGTTGAACGATCAATCACATCCCTATCCTTCATACATACAAATCACATTCAAAGGTTACGAAGCCCGATTGTCATGAAGCTTTGCCGCTGCAGGGTTGAACCCTTTGACGCCGCGGGGATCATTTATTTGCTTTGTGTATTTACTTTATCCAGTCACTATCCGTTCTATTGCGAACTGGGAAACAGCAGGGTTGAAAATAAATCTCTGAGCAAAATCTTATTTATAGTATGTTATTAGGGACATTTGAACCATTCAAGTGTCCCTGCTGTTAATTTAACATCTTAAGCTGTTGGTTACGTTATTTTAATATTAAAGAATGATGTCTCTTTAAATATGTTCTAAAAGGTTTGAAATACACTTGAATCCTGCCTAATGTAGTGAACTAATTTTTTTATGAAATATGTAACAAGCGAACATACTTTATGTGAGGAAAACATCTCAGTCCTCGGAATTAGCAACGCATCTGTGCTCGACTTCAGATAGAACACCTGTTCTGCATGAAGTTGCCTACAGATGTCCATGGGCAGCAGTGACCACTTACCATCAGGTGGACTGATGCTCATTTGCTACTTCATTTTGATAAATAAGACGTTACGTTTTGCGCATTGTCGGGAATCATTTGACGCAGCGCATAATTTTATTTACTTTCCTCAGTCTCTATCCATTCTGTTATCTGATTTGCTGGCTCTAGACATCAAACGCTTAAATCACGAGATACAATCTTATTTGTAGTGTAAAAGCTAAATAACGTAATCCGATTGCACAAAATATTGTCCTGTTAAATTCATTGTTTTACTTATTCCTTAGTAATTCACATGCGTTACAAAATGTATTTGTGTAGCAAAATGTAACAATTTGTATGTAACGAAGTTGTAATTTGTTGTATTTTAATATCACATTTAAACGCTGTTTTACCCGACTTCGTCAGAAGGAGGATAATGTTTTAGAGCGCATTTGTGTATGTTTATATGTATGTCCATTTCTTTGGAACGGGCTACAGTCCAAACGGCTCGTCGGTTTGCGACTTATGAAGTATCATTAGAATCGCCTTAGTTTGCAGAGTGACAAAGGCTATATAAAAATTTAAAAAATGGCACCTGTAAATAGAGAAAAAAGGGGGAGAAGGGACGAATTTTTTTTACAATTAGGACAATATAGTATCAAACGAAAGCTAGTAAATAGACCAGGAGACGAGGGACGATTTTTTTAGAATTACGACAATATAGGTATCAAACGAAAGCTAGTAAATAGACAAATGTAAAAATAAATATTATGATACTATTACCTATTTGACAAAACCATAAGCATTAAATTAAATATATAAAATTATGAGCATAAAATTTGGTGGTGAACAGTTGGGTTTTTGTTTTAATGCTTGTATGTGTATGCATTTTTTTTTTAATTGGCGTGAATTATTTGATACCTAAGAACACCACACGAGTCGACAAATAATCTTTATACGATATTCTCGATAGCTTATTCTCGCGGCTCACCCCATTTGGTCACATTTTTCACAATATCCTTTATGTCCATACAAGTCATAAACTGAAGCGTGATAAATTTCATAAAAAATAAGCAGTAGTTTTTGCGTGAAACGGTAACAAATACACATTCCGCAAACTTTCGCATTTACAATATTAATAAGATATAGGTACCTAGTGTGTCGGAATAGTAAAACTGCAAATAACCAACGGAGGTCACATTTGTACAATATATCTGTTTAATCGAACGATATTGCACAGATAGGACCCAATAGTAACACAAGTCAAGATATTAAGAAACTTCTCTTAAGCTACTTATAAAGTATCGTATAAAGTGTACTTGTAGTGTACTCATATACTTGTAGAAGATATATTCGTCGTTGTAATCTAACAAAATAGGTTGAGCGCCGACTTCGGGACTATGTACTGTGTACTGTGTACGGAAGAAACCAACATATATTTAAATTATTTTTATTAAAAGCTTTTATTTCACTTGCAATGTTTGTATGTATGTTTGGGTCAAATCTAGCAAGCTGAATTTAACCCACTTCTCAGTGTCCGATTGAGCTGAAATTTTGAACACACATTAAGCTTTGATGACAATGCAATTATATGTAATCAATATTGTTGTTAATCCAAAATGGCCGCCGCAAATAAATGGTGGAAAACATATTTTTGTCCAACTCATCCAATATGGGTATCAAGTGAAAGAGCTTAAAAGCTTGTTTTTAAAAATACTTTTATATTAATTTATGTTATTTTGCTTTTTGGTGACACTGAAGTCGGTCTTTATTTTTTGTTAAAAAGTTTTATTTCTAGTAACTGTATTACTTCAACTTAGCCTTGTCTTTTTAATATTACAGTCATTTTTAATGAAAACTTATATTATATTTATTCACAAAAGTGTACTTTTATTAAATTTATGCCGGGCCTAACCTTTAACTGATTCAATTTTAGTAAAAGTAACATTTAAAGTACAGAAGAGTTAATAAATTGGTAGATTAAATTATATATTACCAAGCAGATGATACAGCATCAGAAATATCTATAAACTTAAAAATTAACGATAAAAACATGTTAAACTCTTATCTTTTCAAATAACATTCATTACACAAGCGATAAAACCAACCCACAATAAATATCGCAAACAATTGTTTTAGGGATGAAATATTCTCATCTGCAGATAGCTACAGATTATTATGAGTTACTGCCGTTCCCTGCAATAACTTAGGGAATCGTTAAGCTTGACGAAACAAAGCGTAAAATTTGGCAGATCCGGCGGCCAATAAATCTAATGGCGGACGGCAAACAACGAATCGCTTGGACGAGAATTAAGTTTCATTACGTGTTTACTTTTGTTGGTATTTATAGCTGTACAGCATTCATTGAGCTGATGAATTGGTAAGTAAAATGTCTCGTTTGTACTTTAGAATCAAAAGTCGGCCAAGTGCGAGTCAGTCTCGCGCACAAAGGGTTCCGTTTCCATTATATGTAAAAAGGGCAAAAAATCACGTTTGTTGTATAGGCACGCATGCAACAAACGACATACATACGTAAAAACATCCCTCCTTTGGACGCGGACGGGTGAAAAGGATTGCTGCGATTTAATTACATTTACTTACGCGCCCAGCACCTTAACTCAAACAAAAGCCCTCATCAAGTAACTTTAGGCTTCACACCTTCGCCCGGTTCAGCGTTACATGACAACTTCATCCTCTCCGCAGCCAATAAATTATTTTAGGGAAGCATAAATTACTTCCAAACTTCCAATTTCTTGCCGGCAAACTTTATTTTCCGTAACTTTGTTTCAGCGTATACCTGTGCCGTCCTAGTAAGACTTTTTTAACGTATCAGTATTTTACCTTTATTTCATAAAATATTAGTCAGTTTGGAGTTAGAGTTGATTCCGGCATGACGATGTTATACATATGTGATGTAGGATCCTAAACATATCAGGACCGCTCTTAACGCGATGTGCAAGCTCTAACTGAGAAGGGTCTGACTAGAGTTCTACGCTTAGTAAACTTAGGACTTATATTTCTTCGGAGATCAAGGAATTATTTATATAAAACCGAGGATGTCCACCCTTTAAGAGTTGTATAAATCCCACATAATTCGGTGTCGCCCCCCATGGTCCTGTGGTAGCTATTGGAGGTTTCCCTGCCGTCACCAAAAAAGCACAATCTGAAATTGGTTCAGAATTTGAAATCTCAGTTCTACTTTCTGATTTTTACCCGACTTAATTTATTTGCTTAGATACATTATCTATCTAAACTAAACGATTCACGAAATGAATAATGAAGATGGTTAGGTAAGTATCTTATCAACTTAATTACTGGAAGTTGACACTTCTGATTTTTTGCATTTATGTAAATTGCTCCAACTTACTCCTCATGAATAACAAGTTATTTGTAATTAACTTCAGCCAGAACTCTTTTTTGTAGTCTTTTTTTAGTCTAATTATTTAGATTTTCGATAAGACAGAAGTAAGAAAATTCTACTTCTAGCCGCACCTCCTTTATATATTCTTCTTAATATATATAAATTGTGTATCACGTTGTTTGTCCGGACTAATCACCTAAACTACTAAACCGATTTCAATCAAAGCCGGCGATGCATTGGCGACTCCTCTGGTGTTGCAAATGTCCATAGGCGACGGTGACTACTTGCCATCAGGTACCCCTTATGCCTTATCGTTAGGTTTAAATATAAAAAAAAGCAAAAAAAATACACCGTGTGCAGTTTTATCTAACTTAATAGATAGGATAGTTTTTTCTATAGCAATGAAGTAGCAAACGAGCATGCAGTCCACTAGATGGTAAGATTACTGTCGCCCATGGACATCTGTAAACAAGTTCATATAGAAGAGGAGTCAAACTACACTCTTTCTACCATCTAGCAAATTTTATCTTAATTCATAGTCGCAATTTGCCGCAATTATCTGTTTATTATCTGCAAGCCACGATTATCAAAAAAAATTAATGCCCAACGAAGTAGCAACGGGACTGTTAGTATAGAAATATATTTCATTAGTAGAAAATATGACCTGTAAAATCTAGCTTTAGTTTCTCAGCTAAGGTTGTTGGCTCCTTGCCACGACTCGCTACATAATGAGTACGCACTCATCCGCGTGTGCTAATTAAAACGCATACTAAAGTCTAAGATAATTACGAAGATGTTGTGTTAATTTTGCCGAAATAATTATTTACTCGAAAGAACGACGGTTTTGAATGATTTGACTTTATTTGATTTGGAAAAACGGTGCGTTTTCTGTTACAAATATTATTTATTTTATTATGGCGTCTTGTTGAGATCTTAGATGTGGCTGTGATAAGATGAAAATATATGTGATTAAATTTAGGTAACACCCATTTTCTCACTGACTAGTCCCTGTAGCCGAACTCCAGTTCACCTGCAGGAAACTGTATGATTATTCACTATTTTCATCATTTTAAAAATACGTAGGTGTTAAATTTGCACTTTCGCTTTATAACTTAACACTTGTTATTCTTCAACACAAACACCAACAAATCAACTCCTTGAAATAGATAAAGGGTCCTAAAAATATTTGTGACTTATAGTTAAATAGATTACATTCGAAAGAGAAAATTAACCATTATTAGTAGAAGTATATTATCTAAAATAAACAACTATAACTTTACAGGATGATCGGTATTGTTAAAATTTATCAATTATTCGACACAATTTAGTTCTGCCTGTAAGAATTATATTCTAAATTTACCTCATTTGCACCTTAAGCCTCTCATATGCCTACTTAAATTACACGAGCAAAGGTTATGGATGCTTTTAGCATAAACGTAAAGGTAATGATAATATTCAAATGACTAGCGTTACTTGGAAGATGTTATGCGTGGATTAAACTCGGAAATAGAGCCTCCGTGCCGCTTCGGTTAATTTAACTAATACGCATCATTATGTCTAGCGGGAAATAACACGCTTGGTAGCTTATATAATATTCATGATGAAAGGAATATGTATGTATTCAAGAAATGGTCCCAAGAGTATGAGTATTAATAGCTTATAAGTGGATCAGTAGCTTAAAGTAACACCGGAGGCGGATTGTTTGTAGCGCCATTGCACTGTATTTTTTTAATATGGAAACAAACGAGTGCGCAATCCACCTGATGGTAAGCCACAGTCGTCCTTTATACAACCCCAGAGAAGATCAGAGTCTTACCAAAGTTGGTTCCATATGTTCTACCCCTAAGGACTAAGGCAGAGAGAGTCAGAGTCAGAATCGGACTAAGGAGACAGTTTCCAAAGAATTGCTGTCTGGGATAAGTATGTCTACTTACCACGTATTTTAGACTAAAACACAGCGGCGTTTACCAGATGTGGTGATGGTGTCTCCCTAGTGGATCCACAAAGGGCTGTACCAGTTTTTACCACGCTATTATTCTGTCCAAGGTTCCAAGTTCAATGGTACAACACTGGCACGGAGGGATCACCATACCGGTCTGGCACGCAGTGGGTTTTGGGTTCGATTCCCGGCCAAATAGACATTGAAATGATAAATTTATATTTCTGTACTCTATGTTGGTTCTGTCTGGGTGTTTGTAAATTTATTTTTGTGTTTATCCATTGACTAATGCAAAATATCGAAATAAAAAATTAGCTACATATATACGAAATTTCGTGATTGAGTAACAAACAAACACACACCATCTCATTCAAATATATTCGTATAGATATGATTCTGATCGTGTGAATATTATTTGATACAGATACAATAAATTTAAACGTATTTTTTATTTACAAATTAAAATAATGTTAAATTTATTAATGCCTCATCAGCATTGTAGAAACATCGTACAATCACGACACTGATTGTTGGTTATCTCATCACAAACTACACTTTCGTCCCAGTTCCCTGTCTCTGATCTTCTATAACGAGAGTTCGTATCGAGTTTACAACTAATTTATAAAAGTTAAGTGTTCACCCGCGGGAGATGTGCAATTTAAAACCTCGCTTTTAGATTTGCAATTTTCTAACGCCTGGGTTAGATCGTGTTTACAATGAATAATACGATACGGCTATAGTTTGTGTGTAACTTTCTTTTCATAAGATTGAAGTAGTAAACAAGCATGCAGTCCGCCTGATGAGGTGTGTAAGAGGTCGCTGCGGCCCAAAAAAACATATTCAACTTCTTATATTGGTTCTATCAGAAGTCATTGCTACTCCTAAGGACTTCGAGTAAAATTTTAATCTCTACACTTTTTCTTAAATTTTTACCGTTTTCGGTAAATTGCTCAAAAACAGTTTTGAAATTATTTCTCTACTCTTGCCGGGGGTCGCGAACACCAAACGTTACACGACTTTTTTGTATCATTAGAACTACATTGTACCAAAGTTGCAAAGTTGAGTATCAAATTTTGATTTCAGACTTTATTGGACTGGAATATTGTTCTGGTGTTAGTTGTTTGAAAACGTTTTTACCCATCAGTGACGTTTGTCATGAAAGGATGGCATACCTGTTTTTTCCTTAAACAGCATTCACACATAAACATCTACTAAAAAACGACTTTTATTAGTAATCCCATATAAGTTTGAATGTGCGGTCACAAGCCGCTTAAACACTCACATTTACGAGTTGCCAAAGAACTTAAGATGATTACACATGGGACGCGTGTATCTGTGTAATCAGCTCGAGTGTTACATATTCAGTCTACCTGGATCACAAAGGCTTACAGACAATGTATGCATGTGTGAAATTAGAATATTGACTGTAGAGCCCCGTGACACAACGGGGATATAGGTGGGCGTGATAGATTAGGGTTTATTAATAACTAGGTAAAGTACTCGTAATTCGCTACAAGGCATAAACATAAACGCTTTGTACACTCTTAGCCCCACGTATTATCTCATATGTGGTGGGTGCAATAGACACATAAAGACTAATACACAAACGCCCAGACCCAGAACAAAAAAATATCGAAATCATAATTCGCCGAAAGGTTGACCAGGTAAATAAGCTACATCCATGCAAAATTTCATGTAAATCCGACCAGTGGTTCTTTTGTGATTGAGTAACAAACATACAGACACACACAATCTTATTTTCATACATTAGTATAGAAATAAGATATCTTCCCATAACTAAAACATACGAGTGTATATCGGGATATCTTAGAGTTAACTGTTGGAGCAAGGCTACTTTCCTCCTACACGTCGCCTGGCGAAGATCTCCAAAGTGGAAAGAGCCGTCGATCTGAGATGTTGTAGTCGTCGAAGTTGTCTTCAAGAAACACAAACCTTAGCTCCAAATCCTGTCCATAATGGGGCTTTCAAAATATTTATGTAGCCAATGTCAGGTAGGGTTCAATCCTTATCAAGGTTAATGAAGCATATACATACATTAGTAGAATAAAAACGAGTATAACAAGTTTACCATGTGTTCTGCATGTTTTAGAAGGTGATAAATCTTTATGGGTTGACCGCAACGCTACACCTTCTTCTGCCATTATTAGCAGTTTTAAGCATGCAAGCAATTGTGTATGCTGCAATCTTCTGATGTGACGGGTGTAGTTAGGGAGATATAGTAATCTGAGGCATTCCAAGTTCATCCTAAAAAAACTATTCTTTGCATGTGCAACGAACTTAATTATCTTATTTGGTGTTAATTGCAGTTGTTCATGGGCGGCAGTGGCCACATGCCTGCAGGTGGACTGCTATCTTGTTTGTATAAACCACGCAAGAGAACCCAGAACCCAGCTAGGGGGCAACAATTTTGATTTTTATTTTTGATCATTGAACCCAGGTCTTAATAAGAATAAGTATTATCTTAGTAGAAATCTAAAGGACTATAAAATTTGCTAGCAAATTTAAAACTTTATACAGTCGCAACTATTTAAATATTTTAGAGGTAACAGGCAAACTTTTAATGGTCTCCAAACTCAAATGCTCGCTTAACTTTATAACACTTTTTCTTAGAAATGCATTATTTTTGTCACCAATTCACATAAATTGTTTAAAATTATGTCTTTGGCCTAAGGTAGGTCTGTGAGAAGAAATGGTTCATAGCTTAGTGATTTGATGTTTGTTTTTTACAACTTTTCTAGGTTCAAATCCTAGGCCAGTATTAACGCTTCCTACGCTCAAAGCCCCTCACTAGGATTTTCTCCAGTGTTATGGGTGTCATGGTCGCACAGAAAGACTACACTATAACTCAAACCCAAAACAGAAATCTAAATTCATCAGATGTCTGTGTGGGCGGGGATCAAACCCAGAACCCACCGCGTGTTAGAACGGTATGGGTCCCATGTTGGGTACCTTCTGAAGGTTTCCCCCTCGAGAACAACAAAAAATATACATATCAAAAGGCTGAATTATGGATGTATTTTAAAAAATCTAGATAAACACACTCGCACATTGCATTCTGAACTAGTTAATCCACTCATCGAAAACCCTGTATGAATTATAATGAAAAAGTCCACATACAAAAATCCTGCTTTGTTCATAATTCCGTTTGAAAAAGTATCCTTTGATATCTTTTGACACTATGCATATTGAAACGGAACTACGTCAGGGCCTGTTTTGATCTCGACATCAACAGATAATTAATGGAAAATGGAAATGGCAAGTTTTTCTATGCTAAGCCCTGACGCATCAATTTGTCTTTCCGTGTTCCGTAGAACATTTGTGTTTCTCGGATTATTTTACAATTCTTGAGCTTTAGCTTTGCCTTAGCTTCCCGTGTTTATGTAGGATTTAAATCTTGCTACTAAGTTTGTAGTCACATATTGAACCAAAATTCCGGATACCTAGGTAATTGGATTATAATGAAGTATATTTTCATTTCAGTATTCACGATGTGCGGTGTGTTTTTTGATGGATATAATTATTTATAAGTACAAGTAAAATAGTATTTTAAAATTTTGAAATTTTATTATCTATTAGTTTTGATATAAGCTTTAAACAATTTTGTAAAATTGACATAAGGCGGTCATTAAAGATACAATGTATCCCAAAAACCCCTGTTCTGAAATTGCTTACAAATGTCCATGGGCAGCAGTAACCACTCACCATCAGGTGGGCTTGGTCGTTTGCTACATCATTTTAATAAAAAAACTGTATCTTCATTTTTGTAACGGCCCATGAAAATGTGTCTAATAATTTTTACCCGTCCAACATGTCATCATATAAACCTTCATTGGAATTAGATAGTCCCATCGAAACATTAAAGCTACGCTTTATTGCTCCCACGGGGCTTTTTACGGAGATAAATTAGGTGCGAGGCTATTGCTAAATACGGGTACTAAAGTATGTATCGATTTCGCGATCGAGTCGTTTTTAAGATTAGCCAGAACTCTTGGCTTTTAAATTAGTCGGGAAAAAACCCGAGGTCCCGTGCTTTAAACGACTATCGCACTCATCATTGACACTAAGTTCTCATTAGATTAGTGTATGTGATTAAAGTAGTAGTAGAAGATTGCAGGTTCGACTACGAAAGCACCACCCACACCACCTATTTCTACCTAATAACAGCAGTTTTAGCAAAGCTCTGTTTGGATCTAAAGAGTGTGCTGAGAACAACATACTTATCCGAGGCCTTCCATCTTAGTTCTCAGAAGTAACCCATCTGAGGCCAATACAATACAATTCAATAGTCTTTATTTGCATATAAATCTTAGGTAAGACTCGGATCTTATCTGTAGTAATGTTTTCCAAGCGTATGTATGTATGTATGTTATTTGTATGCATGTCCATTTCTGTGACACGCTCTATAGCCCAAACGGCTTGAGGGATTGTGACGTATGACATATCATTAGAATCCTCTCAGGTTGCATAGTGACGTAACCTATGTCACTATGCAAACTTTTGGTGCCATTTCTTATATTATGTATATAATTATAACTATATAATTAAAAATGGCACTTGGAAATAGAGGAAAAAGGGAGGGGATGGACGGATTTTTTTTGCTATTACAATATGGGTATGAAATGAAAACTAATAAATTTAAATAAGCGTGAAATTAAAGAATTCGTTTCTAATGTTTTAAAGTAATAATAGTTCAA
Source organism: Cecropterus toxeus (assembly GCA_018249875.1). Classification (NCBI taxonomy): domain Eukaryota; kingdom Metazoa; phylum Arthropoda; class Insecta; order Lepidoptera; family Hesperiidae; genus Cecropterus; species Cecropterus toxeus. The sequence continues at coordinate 13,384 of DWNE01003979.1, forward strand.
TGTTTGGTTGATTTTATTGCGAAAATAACTACTTACCATCAGGTAGATCATATTCTCATTTATTACCTTTTATGATATTGGAGTAGCAAACGAGAAAGCCGTCCATCTGATGATAAGTGAATAATGCCGCCTATGGACATCTGTAAGCTACTTCATATATAACGGTGGTTCTATCTGATGTTGATCACAGACACGTTGTTACTTCCGAGGACTAATTCAGTCGCCTCATATGTAAGTAAGCCGGCAACCCTTACGGGAAGTGCAAGAAGTGCTTCACGCTTGAAATAGATTGGGTCTATTGGTTGGTTGAATCAGCAAAAAAGTTATGCCACTTTTGAAATACGAAAGACCCTTACAGCTTAGCTTATGTTCCAACTTAAACAAAGCTTACACTAAGAGCTTTCCGTGGCATTAGAGAAAACAAAAATAAACAAAAGAGAAGTAACAGGAAGCAAGGGATTGCATAATGCATCTTGAAATAACTTCATCTCTGGATAAACACGAAAGTTAGAGCGGATATTACTGTCTCCTTATAGGACTACGAGTGGTTGTCCGCGACGTTGTACGCGGAAAGTATTTTAGTTTCCAAAAACCTTTCAATCCCTCAGGGGTTATTAACGCAAAAAAATGTTGTGGAAATGGTATTTTTTTAATAATACATGCAATACATAATCAGAAGTAACAGATTTTCAAACAAACTTTCAAACTCTATTTAAAGCCCTTAGGGATAACATTCTTCCAAATTCACAAAATTCTTTGTTTCAATTGGTGTCAATCAAATAACAATACATATTTTAGAAATTTCATGGTACCAGCTTTATTATTGTACACTGCGATGGCTACTAGGTATATCATTACCTTTATTTAAAAACATAGACAGATGCAGATACTACTAGGGGTTAAAATGTCAAAAGAGGTAGTAATCTATTTGTTACTAATAAATCACTTTCGCCGCTGGACATCGGAAATCAGCCCTAATGAGAATTTGTCCTTTTCGATGTCGGTCACAGATACGTTGGTAACTTGGGCTAATATGGTTACCTCGTGTCACTGTCTCTTCCTTTCTCCTTCTTGTAAGTCAGGCAACAACGCTTGTCACAAGGTAGATAAGTGTAGTTATGATAACCTCAACGACGAAGTAGCAAACGAGCATGCAGTCCACCTGATGGTAAATGGTTTTGCCCATGGACATCTGTAATCAACCCCAGATAAAATCAGACTTACCTGAGGTTGGTCTCAGATGCGTTGCTACTCCAAAGAACTAAGTTGGAAGGCTTCGGATATGTATGGATACGTATGATTCCCTTACAACACCATTCAGATCAGAACACATCAGCTTAATACTATTATTAATAGGCAGAAATAGAAGAGGCTGTGAAAAAAAATGTATGTCATAACTAAAAAAGAACTAAGAAACTCTTTCTATTGCTGTTTTGTCGTTCATACATCATTGTATATGCAGAAGTAAGTGGTAATCGCTTCGCGAGCATAATAAAACCATGCTAAGGGCATTGAACGAATAATTCACCACAGCCTTCAAAGGTATGTAGCATTTATGGAAAAGTTTTGGCAAAGAAACATCATATCACGAGCATTTTCTTTAAAATATTTTATTTATAATACATTGTCCGGTCAGCACTCTGAGAATGGTTCGACATTTGCACTGAATTTTGTTACACTATGTACGACTATGTAGAAAAATGTTCTAGCATTACATAATACATGACTACACAGTCAAGCTTATCCAGACTTTAAAATCGGATGGACGATGCTCTCCCAGAATAAGTTAGTAGGATCTAGGTCGACGTTGTCACAAAATCGTTTTCTTGGGTTTAAGTATACTGCTTTTCGAAAACCAAGAACATTTTAAAAATATGTAAGCTTTGTTTAAATAAGTAATAGAATTTAATATATAAACGCTTTCAACACTCATAAACGCTTTCTAAACTCATAGCCCCACAGTTGGTTTTTCTCCTGTGTCGTGGGTGCCATCGACACACAAAGACGAATATACAAACACCCAGACCCAGAACACGAATCTAAACTCATCATTTACATTTCTGTCTGGCCGGTGATCGAGCCCGGGACCCACTGCGTGTCAGACCGGCATGCTGACCGCTCGGCCACGCTGGCACACACTTCTATCGGCACCCAAAAACTATTTCATGCTAAAATAAGTATGGCAGTGGTATTTCTCCTGTCAAATCTGTATGTACCATTTTAGAATCCTAAGTTTAAGGAAAGACTTCTATCGTATAAAAAGTCAGTCATAGGCTTTCAATTAAAGCTGGTTCATTCACATAAAGAATACTGTCTTCGGATATTGATTTAATTAGGTAGTCAAATTCTCTATTAAACTAACATATATATATTTTTTTTAAAGACGCTTTCTAAACTCATAGCACCACACTAGGATTTTCTCCTGTGTCTTGGGTGCCATGGACACACAAAGACGAATACACAAACACCCA
>DWNE01003980.1:0-15854 GCA_018249875.1 Cecropterus toxeus
TATTATATCTGTACTTATTGACTTAATCACTGAAAAAGTTGTAGATCTTTAAATCGAAAAACATCCAGTAGACACTCAAATACATATTTTTATACAAATAAGGCTATATAGAGATCCATTACTTAATTTAATAATCTTGATTTAAATCAGTAGTATTTTTCATTCTATAACTACAGAGTTTTTGCAGAGTTTAGTTAGGTAAACATTGTATGAAAATATATGTATTGAAATATTGTTAAAAAATAACATACCGAATGGATGGCAATTGCCGGTGATTAATAATTTATTCATTAATGATGAATATAACGCTTTACACGAATATGAAGCTTTAGTGTAAGATGTCTGTGGAGATGATAATTCTTTAACTCGGAGCTTGTGTAAGATATTGAGGATACATGGATAGCGGGATTCAGAATACTAGTGACGCCTTCTTTTTTTTAATATGAAGTAGCAAACAAGCAAGCAACCCATGGTAAGTGGTTACTGCGCCATGGACATTTGTTAACAATTTCATATAGAACAGGGGTTCTATATGAAATCGACCACAGATGCGTTGCTACTCCTAAGGTCTGAGATGGTCGCCTCATATAAAAGTGGGCCGGCAGCCACAACCTTCCACTGAAACGCAAGAACTGCTTCACGCTAGAAATAGGTGGGGCGGTGGTACTTCCCCGGTCGAACTACATTGGTCCTACCACCTGGCAAACTACCATCTGTTGATGTGTTGCGGAATGTCGCGACAATCTAAAACATAGCACTAACTCTTACCTGGTAATAAATTGTTGTTAACAGTCAAGTAATTCAATATTTAGGTAAAAGAAATTGAAACAGCCTGCGGTCCATCGCTCAGTATGTTAAACATTATGTTATTAAAACTAAAACTAAATTAAAAGTCATCTTTATCAAGTGTCTAAATTACATGGTAAATACGACCTAGTTAACTAGGGTATGAAGTAAATAAACTATAAATAATTTTACTATTATGGAGCTAGAACTGTTAATTCGCATGAAATTATCGAAGTCAGGACAAAATAATAGGCTATTGGGGGAACATTTGCAAATCGTCCGATCTTAGGTACATGTTTCATGAATGGGTAACGAGTTTATTCGCTCGACTACTTCAATCTTTTATCTTTTGGATTTTGGAAGGCCAGCTGTGCTCTTAATACGATTTTATTATGCTTCTAAGTGTCTCAGTGTAAGAAAATATAGTTGTAGTATAGACAATTTGTAAGTGCGCCCGTAGGCCTATGCAAAATAAAGACATTTCATTTCATGTCTATAAAATGATAATCATTTACCTATTTGCTTATACATTGCAATGTACTTCGCAATGTTAGGCGAAAACGTAAACAATGATTGTTTCGAAACGCAATAAATTCGTACCTAGAAGAACACTACATTGGATTGATTTTGGATGCCGATTGGTGACGTTACATGCCCTCCCAAATGTCGATACCAAAAGCATTAATAGTTTTTAGATTTATAAACGATTATTTATTAATTTGTTATAGTAAATCGAATCGCAGGACATATTTTTGTAGCTTAATCTTAAAATAATCATTAAGGTCTAGTTGCAGGTTAATTGTAAATTTTAATTAATCAATTAAATCAAAATTTTGAAGTAGGTAATTACTGTTAAATTACATAATACTTGTAGATGATAATTAAGAAATACTCGTTTTATTTAAATACTCATACCTACTGGTTACTTAGTTAATTATCTCCAAGGAATCGTTTATATCTAGTTAATCGCTTATCGTGCGCAGTATGAAACCTTTAAAGAATCTGCAAACATATGTAACAATTGAAATGCCCCAATTTACGACTTTAATGTAATAAACCAACCATATATTAAGACCACACTTGTTTAAGACCAATTTTCTAGGTTAACTATCACAGTGGTAACGACTCCCAGAGTTTATTTTTGCTTAAATTCATATTGGACAATTTGTTAGCGAGTCATTGTTCTAAGATTAAGTAATGTATCATAAATAATACGTTTACTAAGAATAATTTGTTCGTTATTCAGATAATAGTCGTAGAACAAATTGTGTACATTCGCTACGCATGACGTGGAATAAATTTATTGTATATTATTTAAGCGCGTTAAAGTTTAGACAGAGGTCAATCGCGTATTTTTTTTAAATCTTTAACTGTTTATGATTGCCTAGTATATCTCTACGATTTATTCCTGACATTATTTATTTTACTCGATTTTTTTGCGTAATAAATAAATGTTTTGTAGTAAATAAGTGGAATTGAATAATTGTATTGTGTTACAGTTACTCAGATGTTTTTTGAGTTAGTTTTAGTATAAAAATACCTTAAATTGTACTTAATACATCAGAGGGTCAAAAGCGCAGAATTGCTTTGCCAAATGCTTTCTAGCACTAGTGACTCAATTCAGTATACTCTACCTTCGTCGTCTTTTCATTATTACACAATAAGGTATATAATATTAATTCCATGTACTATCTCATCTATACAGGTTGTCCCAGAACGTGACGATAAGTCGGGAAAAGGGATTTCCCCTTTTCCCGACTTATCGTCCACTAATAGCAGAGACCAGTACAAGAAAAAACATCCATGTATTCGCTTCGGTTTCCAAGTAACGGCTATTTAAGATCTGAAAAATATTACCCTAATAAATATTACAAGTAAACTTGATTGTTTCATTTATTTTGGAGAATGTATTTCATTAACAAACAAAGATTTTTAATATAAAGAGAAATTTCAAGAAATCAAAATTCACAGTTAAGACAAAGTTTGTCGGGTCAGTTAGTGTAATATGAAACTGTACTGTACAATAGAATACATGTTACTGTACAATTTAATATATAGACGACACCTGACTAACGAGTAGTATAAAGTTCAAGCGATGACCTACACGAGAATGGTACGACACTTATATATCATTTTGACAACGCTTATTTCTCCCTAAGAATATAGAAAATATATAGAACGAGTCAGAGTGACCTCTCTCTTAAAACATAAAGCACAATAAAACGTGCAAGTGTTAAAAGCAGTAGTCGACTAAAATACATGTATGCTGCATGTATTTGCTGTAATAATTACATAAAAATACGACTTATACAACTGAACAAATAAAAGTTATGTCTCTCAACGGTAACTCACTTATAATAATAAGAAGGGGTGCTTCAACTAGGGTTTCCAAGTATATTGTTATTTAAAAGTATGCAAAGTATTGATTTCAACATATAAAAGCCGAACACTTCTCAATAGAGCTTCAAGGAATTCGATAAAAAAGTAGCCGCTCATTTATTTTAACTTTTCAAGCTTTTAAAAATGACAGTAAACTGTAAACAGTAAAAATATTGAAAACATTAAAAAACTGTCGTTTCATTTTCCCCAAAAACTTTTTATGTTCATTCTCAGACCTAAACATTCTGTATTCCTTATAAAATAAGTAGGCAACCCTGGCTAAAACATCCAAAATAGGCAATACATTGTAAATAACGAATGCGTATTTTCATCCCAACTTTCCACGTCTTGTGCGAACGTTATCTGTTCAAAGGTACAAGTGCGTGACCGATTTTTAAATGATACGTATGATGGACGTGTAGTAGGGTCGTGATTACGTCAATTACTCCGCATTGTTCCTTCTGCCTTCGATTGACACTTAGCGGTACATCGATGAGGTCGATTGATGAATATTTTGTTTTTGATTGCATTTGGATTTCGTGCCTTCATAATAACCGTTATAGCAGATTGCTACTTAGGTACTTCAAATGTGAAATAATGTTGCTTTTTTGTATATTGCATTTTGTAAATATTTTTCTTGTAATATGTTTCAAATACTTAACGTAATTTTTTGGATATTTGAACATTTTGTAAGTCCTTTTTCTTTTATATATTGTTTCAAAATTATTTCCATGAAGTAGTTTAAAATAATGTTTCTTTTTTTCTTTATCTTAATTTTTTCATTATTTAAAAAAAAAAAAACCTTTTCTAATTTTTCTTTATTGCACATTGGTCATAATCTTCATTTAGAACACTAGATGTAAGTAACCCCACTCACTTTTTGACATCTTGTGGGTCATTTAGAGATGGTACAACTCTTCGTTCAAGTCCGGAAGCACCAACGCCACACCTATTTCTGTCTGCCTAATAACAGCAGTGTTATTCGCTCATGTGCTTTGGTTTGAAGGGTGTGTGTGTGTGTTAATGTTCCAACTTAGTCCTCAGTGGTATCAAAACATCTGTGGTTTCTGATCTCTTATCTCATCTGGAGTTGGTTACTGATATTCATAGACGGTAGTAGCCACTTACGATTACGTGGACTGCATGCTCGCTTGCTACTTAAATTTTGTAAAAAAATACCGTTTATGTAAAAACAGAGGGACATAATTCCTAATTAGTAGAACTCAGTACCTACCTACCCTGAATAGAGCTGTGGTAAGTAGAATAATTTATTTATTAAAAAATAATTTAATTATTAAATAATAATAATTTATTAAGGTATACTACCGATCACTACACTCTGTTTTTGGTATAAGCGGTGTAGTATCTCTACCATACCTTTAAAACCAAATACAAGAATCTTTATAACTTAAGAATAACGTTGAGTTTTAAATAAGATGTAAGACAATGTAACATTCATCTTATCGACAGAGAACATAGCTTTGTAGTAAATCATGTATTATATTAGGTACCTGTTGAAAATTGCTTTACTCATTACACCGAGCAAGTTGTTATGCAGTTAGTGAAAGCTACGCTATGAACTTAGGCTTACTCATTTATTTTATGGGAAGATGGCTATTTAGCATATGAATATACTAACTTTCTCCTGTGACTTCGTTCGGTTATGATCGTGTATAGAAAACCTAAAAGTTAGCCGGTTACAGAAAATGTTGGATACTCCTGTACCATGCTTATGTAGCACTTCATCTGATGTTGTGTGATATATGCCGTTATTCCCCGATATCATTGATTGTTTCCCTAAGGTTGGCCACAGATGCAAAGACTAAGCAAGAACTATCCTTGCAAGAACTGCATCAAACAAGAATCCAGCCGCGCTTAGCACTGCTCTTGTCCGGCAAAAGTAAAAGGAGTGACGGCGTGGCCCATAACACACACACAAAAGACGTAATTATTCACTAAGTCGGATGATAAAATTGATGATATTTATTATTGAAAAGTTGTTTACAGCTTCGACATTACTTTATATGTATTGATTTATCATCAACTTAAGAGCAATTATATTTTAACAAGAGAAATATTCATTTGCGACTATTTTTAAAGAACTCACCGGTACGGATGTTTTCTTACAATTTTTTCTATGGCTGTTAAAACAAATAATAATATATTTTAACAACACGCATACCGCAAGGACATCAGAGCTTCAAATTATTTGTAGTTAAAAATAAAATAATCTATAACATCTATTTTACGCAACGTAGACATCTGTATACAATTAAATACACCGCGGCCCGTGCGGCCGTATTTGGTAAATCCTATGAATTGTTTAGTTAAATCTTTACTCTCTTCGCTTTTAAACATGTAAATCTCTCCACAATCGACCGAGTGTTTCACGTATTAGTCATTGAATTATGACGGGAGTGCTACTATTTTTGTAACGCCGAATCGGATTTGGTAGAAATAAACTTTGTCGGGAAGACGCGAAGACATTGTAATTATAATTATATTTCTTTCACGAAATCTACATACGAAGATATAATATGAGGTGAAAGTAATAAGAAAATATCTAAATATATAGCTACTTATATACTTATCGTTACAGTTATATTATAAATATTATAAAGCTTAACAGTTTGTTTGTTTGAACGCGCTCAGGAACTTGTGTTTTGAACTGATTTTTTTTTGTATTAAGTAGTCAATTTATTCAGGAATCATCAGCCTAAACTACTAAAGCTACAAGTTTTTGGTCAATAAGTTTAATCTATACTAATATATAAAAATGAGATGATATATTTCTGTTATTTGATTCTGGTCCGACTTACATCAAGTGTATATAAGAATTATCGCATCGAATTATACCTCAAGTATCCCAAATTAGTGTTATTTAAACAGAATTTATGGAAAACTAAACATAAATGTCTAAATAACTACTTTCTAGGGAACATAAACACATCGCCGCGATATAAACCAATTGTTATTACAACGTTTAGTGCATTTTTACTGCGCTTCCCGTTGTCCCATTTTGTTCCGTGCCGAAGTGACCATTTTCGTTATTTATGTACGTGTACACCAATAGCCGAAATGCTGCAGAGTTAATTCTCCTAAAATAGGTTTGGTACACAAAGTCTTCCGTATCGATTTCCAATGCACAGGAAGGAAATGTTCCAAAATGTACCGCTGCGATAATAGGAAAAACGTGTTTGACATCACTATTAAAGTTATAGGTGGGAGATTGAATTGAACGAGGTAGGCGCGCGAGTAAAATAGACAGTGAAATACACGCAGGGTACTGTGTGATTTATGGGTGTTGTTTAATAAAAATATTTGATTTACAATACATGTATGGCATAACATGTACAAGGGATACCGCATTGGTTTTATTTTCTACTTACGCTTTGGGTCTTATCCTTAGGCATGCATCTTTTGTTTTATTTACATTACATTACATTTATTATTTATGAAAGATGTTATTTACATTATGTAGAAGTTGTATTATATAGAAAGGTTCGCGCATGTGTAAGTATATTAAATATTGCAAAAAATAAAGTATCAATAACAAAACAAAAATACTTATTTTAAGTTAGGGTATTGGAAATTGTTTAAAATGTTAAGTGTCCCTATAATATATTTCCTAAATTTAAGTAAACTAGACTAACTAACTAGACTAACTTAGAACTAGAAACAAAAAAAATATGCGTTCATTATAGATTCAGGATAGTTTCATGCATTTACTTGTGTCATGAAGTTATGACGCGAAAGCTATCCCACGCGGTCTGTTGACCCCACATGCCAGATGCTATCAGACCGAAGAAGATTTATTTCCCTTTCAATTATACCCAAGCGTAACGCACTAACTTCGCTAATTCAAAGCAGCGTTACCGCCGTCTCCCGAAGTGTTTCCTAAAACAATTACACCTCTTAGACCAGTTCACGTATTTCGGAATTTAGGTGAACGAACACCTCCGGACCCTTTTACAACTTTGCGCAATCGCTCCATGTCCGTATCTGTTTTGACAGATGCACGTAAACTTCAAATATTCGGTCATGTTTGAGTTATAGCCACATAACGGACGAGTAAAAAGAAATTCTTACGAAAATAATACTGATCGTTTTCAGGCCGGATCGTAACTTACGACAGCGTCCAGTGACGTTATAAATAAGGAAGCGTCAGTACATGAGACTCGAAGGTAAGCAAAGTCGACTTGATGGTGATTTTGTAATGGAACCGCACATAGAACGGTGTATTTTAGTTTCCCGTACTCAGTTTTTCGGCCGTTCTATTTAAACATTGCTGAGTTTTCTTTATAGTAGAATTCTGTATTTTCTGAAAATATCTTTTATCCCTGTCACGTAGAGAAATATTTTTAATTTGTTCTATCATAATGTTATTATTGATATTGTAGTAACTCTTTACCAATTCCCTACTTGCCTATCAAATTCAGACTTGTGATGTAGGTATTTAATAAATTTAATGATTTGGTAAATAAATAATAATAATATTGGAAGTTATTGATCTTTAATTAATGTTAATAATTCATTGTTTAATTGGTTTAACTTAGGGTTTTAGTAATGTAAGTCGGTAATTAAAATATGTATATGCAAAGTCTACGGACAACTAACTGTGACACTTTTTGCGAACACAACAGCGGAAATACATACATGGTTAGAACAATGGATGGTTTGTTTGACCGATCGCTAGTCACAACTTTATTTATAACAGTCATTCGTTGTCTGTCGTTGTCCGTCTCCCAGGATATGAGTCAAATAGACGTGACTGGTTTGCAGTTATTTAGCAATTTTATGGAAAAATTAATATGTCCAAAAGGCTAAAGTTCGTTTTATAAGAAAGAGATAGTTCGTCATCACCCGGCGGAAAATGTCACCAAAGTTACTAGGCGAGCATATACGCACGAAATATCACGAATCAAAGTGTCACCGGTGTTTTACAACTACACGCATAACCTGATGTAACGATAAGACACGATAGACTCGACACGTGAATGTAGAGAAACGCACACGTGAAAAGTCGCGAAGTAAACAAGCTCAAACACACGTAGAACGCGGACTACATTATTGTTAGTTAATCCAAAGGATATTATTATAGTAGATATACTTAAAGTTTTATAATATTGTCCTATATCGTATATTAATCCCGTTCTATCCTGTGGCTTTAGTACTGTTAAGTGACATATTTATACTAGGTTAAGTGACACCCATGAAACCACAAAAGTGCAAATCTCTATCCGGAGCTTTCCGCATCAAAGTGACGTGTTTAAATTGGATGAGCTTCGGCATAATTAATGAGCTGTCACTTTTGCCTTTCTGGTCATAAACTTATTATATATATTTATATACCATAACTTACTTTTTTTGCTACTAATTATAGCTAGTGTTTTATTTTCCATTGCATATCTGTAAAACTAGACCCTAGTAAAATTTTATATCATTGTATTGTAAATTTTACTTATCATATATCTATCTTGAGACTTTTATAAATGTGAGAGTCACAATGTGGTGCTGAGCATGCGTTTATATTTTCTACGTGTGATGTAGGGTGCAAAATAGTATTGTTGTCCCCTTCTGCCTTTTCTCTATTTGTATCTACATAGAAAATGTAGAAATGTCTGTGTGCTAAAATAGTATGTATGGTGGTATAGAGATAGTGTATGGATATGCATGCATGTACTGCGCATGTGAGCGCGGTGCGGGCGTGCGGAGCACCAACGCCCGGCAACTACCAGGCGAGCATAACGGTGGTAGAGATCGTGTAACAGCCTCCACGACGAGCGTCTACGTGTGCGAAAGAGAAAGGTGATATTCATTGCAGTGTGCGAAACGTACAGAAGATTGCGCCACAGTTAAGAGTGAGACGGAAAATCGATCGATGCTGGTGGATTGGAGGTTGGGGTCAGGCGGCTTAGTAGTAAGATCTGAAAAGTTGAAAACTTTTCTAGGAATTTATTTGTGCTTAAGAGTCCCAAGAAATTATTATGTCAATTTTATGTTTACAACATAAATTAATAACATTTCTAGATACATTTATTTGATTTCGTGTGCCAAGCGATGTAATACCAATCAGTTATATCTCATATTTAATTAGTATAATAACGAATTTCTGAACATATTTTCTTAATTGCTTTAACATAGCACCGTTACACTTTTTAATAAAATGATCCGATCTTTTAGTAAATTATATTAACAGCAGTATGATTAAAGTATACTGAATATAATTTACTGATATATTAAGTAAGTATTTTAACTGACTTTAAAAAGGAGGAGGCTATCAATACGGTTGATATCTATTTTAATTATGTTAATTTATTGTGTACAAACATATTTAAAAAATGCGCTATAAACTTTATTAAATTATTCGCTTAAATATATATCCTTAAATATACATATATCCTACTGATTTGTAAATTTCTTATTGTTGTTGTTGCTTTGACAAAAAATGCCCTATTAAAATGTCATGACACGTATTTATTAGCAGTGCAATAAGTACGTAGCGGTTAGACAGCATTTTTGAATTTATTGAACTTACATATCGCTACATGAATAAGCACTCAAATCAAAATTTATCAATTTTAAAACTGTGTCTGTTTTATTCTTCTTATGTTATTTAAGAATTTTTGGTACTCAATTTACAGTGCGGTTAATGTATTTTAATGATTATTACTACATCTTAATTTATTAAAAAAAAAAAACAAATAACGTTGTTTAATTGTTCCTTGGCTCTCCTGTACAATCAGCGTTTGTGTTGTGTTATTCTTACTGCAAAGCGATATTCTATTATTAGGAATAGTTATAATTTTAAAATTCCTTAAGTTTGAACAAAATTGTCATATAAATTAATTTAAATATAGCTAAACAAGCTTCTGTATGTCTCATAGCGACGTAGATAATTATGTAAATATAAGGCGACAAGGTTCCTTAACACAAGTTCAATGTTCGATGCATAATATTTCTTTCTAAAGTATTTAAATATGCTTGAACCTTCCGTGATTCAACTTTAGAGGCACCCCCTCCATACCAATTTCTGCTTGATAATATCGTTATATCTGTTGTATTCTGATTAGAAGGGTGCGGGAAAGGAGACATATTTATTCGAAGCCGTTCAATTTAGTCCTCAGGGGCAATAACACGGCCAACTTTAGGTAAGACTCCAATCAACTCTACAAAAAAAGATGCTTTCAGATGGACAGCGGTGGCCACTCATCATCAGACGCATATTGCACGCTTGGTTTCTAGTTTTATTTAAAAAAATGTGACGAGAAACAATATCGCCAAATTATTACGTTGTAGTGTAATATATTCATGGAATTTTCTAACCGTTGACAAAATTGTCATTAGTCTTACTAATCCGAGAATCACGTTTAAAATGATTCAGTTGTTATTATCGTTATTTAGGGTACATTGTAGCAAGCGTATCTCTATGAGTGATTTATGAATGCGAATAGACTTGTTACTTTTCCCATCCGCTGAATCTAATTAAACCTCTGAACACACATATACTTGTACAGCTTGTACTTAATTCTTCCATAGCTAAGTTTTACTTGACGACCCGCGAGGCGGAAACATCTGATGGTGCATTTAGATTTCTATTCTGGGTCTAAGTGTCTAAAATCCTAGTGTAGGGCTATGAGTGTATAAAGAGTTATTTATTTATACTAGTAAAGGATATATATAAGTCCTAACCGTGACGTACCGATCAAAATGCAAATAAAAACTCAAATAAGATCGTGCGTCTAAGATGAATATGGACTTCCCGGATAAATAATCTGGATTACAAAGAAGATTTACTACGTACAGTATTTATTCCTTAGGGACCTTGTAAAATACCGTGTAACAGGTACCAGGATATCATATATAATAAGAGTAGTAGCGTGCGCGGTACATCTCACTCCCGAAGTACAAAATAAAAAATAACCTATGGCAACCTGGCGCTTTACGTACCCGCCCAATAGCATATTAATACCAGATGAACTATGAATTCGAAAATTGTATCCAATACAGTCCTTCCTCATTAACTAGCTGCTTTATATTTATTTTATTACATTTTAATATCTAAGTACTCTACACTAAAACAATTTTAATTCCATTTTAAACTTAACATAAGACCTTTTTGTGAGAGAAATAAACTATTTTCATTTCATTTCAAACTCATATTCTACGTTAATTATTTATATACATTTATAAAGACCCAATGTTTTATTCTTAAGTTTAAAGTTATCCAACTTCTTATTTATAAAATTTTGTGTGTTTAGGTAAATAGTGTTGGTTTTTAATTATATAATTTTTTAGATGTAACCCAATTTCAACCGCATATAAATAAATGTACCTAATATGACTTATAATTGTAATAACTTCTCATACAGCAAACATTGAAAGCCTAATGGTTAAAACACGGCCTCTCAATCGAAAATCCGAGGTTTGAATCCAATGCACCACTGTTTTTTTTGTAAACTATGTGCATGTAAACTATGTTTTATTAAACTAGCCAGGTGGTAGGACCAATGTGAACTACATTGGTCCTACCACCTGGCTAGTTTCACCGGGGAAGTACCACCGCCACACCTATTTTTAGCGTGAAGCAGATCTTGCGTTTCGGTGAAAGGATGTGGTTGCCGTCTTACTATTATATAAGGCGACCATCTCAGTCCTCGGGAGTAGCAACGCATCTGTGATAAACTTCATAGAATAGAACCCCTGGTCTATATGAAGTTGCTTACAAATGCCCATGGGCGGCAGTACTTACAGGCACTTACCATCAGGTGGGCTGCTTGCTCGTTTGCTACTTCATATTTATAAAAAAAAATATCACTGCTTTACGATAAAGTAAATCACCAAGGGAAAACTTACACCTTAGAGTTCTTTAATTTTTTTTCTAAGTTCAGAAGAAAAAACAAAAATTCGCTATACTCGTATATACGTAAACAAAAAAAAAAACATTTTTATTATACGCATAGATTGCAGAAGTAATACAAAAGCAGCATCTTTTTTATTTATATCTCGCACATGGCACGATTAAGCGGCATGTATTGAAGCTATAATAAGCTTTAAGATAAAGGGATGACCTTTGATGGCCGAAGAATGCTTTAAACTCGATCGCGTGACTTATTCCTTTAACCACACTTATTTTTTTAATAAACTTCAGGTCCACGGCATATTATTATATGCAAAAGTGTTGGTCGCGAGTAATTTAACAATAACTTTTTGTTTTATATTGTAACTTGTAATTTTTTACATACTTATTATTTTCAACACGTAACAGCAAGGTTACTTCTACCTTATACTCTATAATAATATTTTTTTATTTGTTATACTAATTTAATAAGGATTGTTATTACGTTAAAAATGGTTATCTGGTAAGTCTGTTTACGGACTTACGAATTGAATTATTATCACTGAATTATCATTATTCTGTACCACGAAGGAGTTAGTTGAAAATTATTATTTTTTCAATAAATTAACATTTATACACTCGTTAAATATTTATCAGTCGTCAATTTAAATATTTTTTCCGTGCTCTCGCTTGCACGCTCAAGCTCAGGCTGAACGTGACACTTTTTCGTGCGCGCAGCCGGTGTTCATCGATTTATTAGAAGTTATCACGTCAAAATAACTATGAAGTATTAAATCAAACTGATCTTCTGCAGATTATAATAACAATCCTTAAAATAACAAAATTAAAGTTATGCCTATTTGTATATTGAATATTTTTTCCAGACGCATATATTTTGACGACCTATGTGGCCGAGCGGTCACCATACCGGTCTGACACACAGTGGTTCTTGGGTTCGATTCCCGGCCGACAGAAATGTGAATGATGTGTTTAGATTTCTGTTCTCGGTGTTTGTGTATTCATCTTCGTGTTTCCATGGCACCCAGAACACAGAAGAAAATCCTACTGTGGGGCTATGAGTGTAGAAAGCGTTTATTTCGAAGAAAATAGTTTCAAGGCTGAGAATAAAAAAAAAAACTGTCTATTGCTTCTCGTTTGTCGCGTCGAACTAAAACCACTGAATTCAATATATATATGATATAATATATACGATTTTTAGGCCATACCTTTAACTAGAATTTAGCCTTTTTTCATTAAAATGCATCTACTCTATCAAAAGTGAAATCGCTGGTGAAATCGCAGGGCAAAGGTAGTAAATACATATTCTTCTGGAAGGGTTATACTTAATACACATTTTATTAAATTCATATTTGACAATTTGGTTTATCAAATATGAATATATGAATATTATTAAAGTATGTTAATTTCGTGCAAGTATAACATTTTCTAACATTCGGAAATTCATCAGTACGTAAGATAAATTAATTGAGATATTTGGTATATTGCTATTAGCAACCAGAGCTATCTACAAATTACTACTATTAAACATAAAAACAATAATGTAACGAGCTAACGAGCCTAATTTTAGCTCGTACTTCGTAACCATACATTTGTAACTTCGATCATAAAAGTACATAATCGCTATAACAAACAGAGTTCCGTAAATTTTGTCGAAAATAACTTTCACAAGTGAACAAGATCGATTCACAACTTCCTACTTTATATTGTCTCCTAGTAAAATCGTAACGTAAACATCACTAACGAGAACACAGGTTCTTGGAATATTTACTTTATATCGCAGCATTTGAGACGATATTCCTTGAAGCAAACTTTAGATCTTGCAAGTAAAGTTTGTTCCAAGGGATGGTATCATTAGGTTCGGAAGAAATATGCCGGTGTAATAATGGCGGTAAGCCCGGCGCTGGTTGGTTCAATATTATGTTGACAGGAAAATTTATGATTAAACCAACGGCGGCGGTTAATTCGGTGGTTAGCTCCCGACATCTTAAATGCGACATGAAGTTGGTATCAAACCAAATTCAGTATGAACACTTTATAAAACACGATATCAGTGACATAAAATATTTAATACACGATTATGGTAGCTGAAAGGTTTGTTACTCTTAAAGATAGTAATTACGATGAATTACGTTATAAGTTAGTATTTACTAATTATAATTTTAAATACTATGAAATACGTGTACATAAAAAAAACCTTGCCTTTGTCAAACAAATAAATACTCCAAATAAAGCCAATTGAAGTATTTTATGACAGAAATTATTTATAAGTGTCTCTTTTTAACCGACTTCCAAAAAGTAGGAGGTTCTCAATTCGTCTGTTGTATGTTTTGTGTCACAGTTAATAGATAATCTAAAACAAACAAAACTATCTCACAAATATGTCCTTAGTACGAAAATTACGTCATTATACCTATTCATTTATTTGTTAATCGGACTCCATTAAAAATGACAAAAGCATCGTAAAAAATATTACCATGAAATAAATAATTAATTATCTTTTTTATCTTTCTTTCTCTATTTTGCCAGAATTTAGGGAAAATCTAACAAGTTTTGCTACGAAAGTACCAAGCGAACATAGAAACACGAGACTGTCTAATTCCGTGTGACCGTCTCGTGAGACGTCGGTTCCGTCAAAGCGCTCTGCGGGTGATTTGGCATGCATTGTTGGTAAATGCAGTAGGGTTATCAACTCATCATCTTTATCCCTATCAATCAATTTATTAAGCCGATTATGACGCGACATAGACATCTTTTTTAACTTGGAGTCGACTGGAACCCTTTTTATATTTCTTCTTATTGGGATCCATCTAAAGCTACGCGTAGGTAAGTTTTCTGTGGCTACTTTAGAAGCAATTTTAAACGAGTTTTACGATGACATTAAAAATAATATAGTTCTCAGTTCGAGACATATGTTTTTATTTTTCATTTTTTTTCTTATCTTTAATTTTGGATTGATTACGAATAAATGTAGCGGTATATAATTTGGCGTTTCAGAATTATTAATAGTGAGTGTTTTCTTAGTCTTATCAATTATGCAATCACTCAATTGCATTTTGGACAAAAATATTAATCCACAAATCTTTGGTGCGGCTCATTTATATAGATATGAGTCGGTAGTGGCAACACATCTTTGATAGACTTCAGATAGCATCCCTGTTCTATATAAAGTTGGTTAGAGATGTCCACGGACAGCAATAACCACTTATCATCAGATCCATTTTCTCATTAAATCTAATTAAAATACTTTTTCTAATAACTTTCACATTATATTACCTATTAACTTTTTTGTGCGAATTAAATATCAAATAACCTAAATCATAATTAAACAGAAGAGATCATTAAACATGAACTAAAGACATGCAACAGATATTCAAATCCGTAACGTTCCTAAGACCATTCTAACCGATCGCTAATGAGCCGTTTAACTTTTTATCCCAACCCTGCACCCCCGCAGCCGCACACGTGGCGTCTGCATGTGCGTCACATGTCACATGACGCCTGGCATGTGAATGTCGCACTACCCCTTTCAAGTTTTATGGTTAAATAATAATGATGTTAAAAATTAGAAATTAATTATTACTGCTGTACGGCGAAGGCAACATCGTGAGGAAACCCGCACATCTGGGAGTTCACTTCGCACTTAGCCAGCGCGGTGGACTATGGCCTAAAACTCTCTCTCTGAGAGAAAACCCGTGCCCAGCAGTGGGATAATAATGGGTTGACGATGTTAAAAATGTTAAATGCTGTATGATATAGTATTGTGATTATATTATTTTAAAATACTAGCTTATTAACAATTAATGTCTAGCTAATAAAGAATTTATATACG
>DWNE01003981.1:0-15853 GCA_018249875.1 Cecropterus toxeus
CATGCTAGAAATAGGTGTGGCGGTGGTACTTCCCCGGTCGAACTACATTGGTTCTACCACCTGGCAAATCTCTTTGTTGAAACACCAACGCTATACCTACTTTTGGCTAATAATATCAGCGTCATCGCTATGTTCTGTGTAAAGTGTGTGGCAACAGGGACAAACTTAGTTCCCAGGGATAGCAACGCATCTGTGGCTAACTCAAGGTAAGACTTATCTGGGGTTGATTATAGAAGTCCACGGCTGGCCACTTACCATAAATTGGACGCATGCTGGTTTGCAACTTCCATTTAATAATTTTTTTTTTGTTTAAGTTATGCCAAATTATTTTTTGCTATATTTATTAAAAGGTTATATCGCGCGGTCAACTCTTTAACGTTAACTTCAACATGTAAAGGTTCGTTTGTGACTCGGTGTTATAATATTATTTCTCGAGAATTAAAAATACATTTCTTAAACGGTAAAGGGTAACTACGAGCGAAAATTTACAAAATAATGAATTTATTATTTATTTCCATTACCCTCATTCTGACACAGTCGTTTAATCAACAAAATGCGCACTTGTGTGTATTAAAAATGATGACGTAATATTTAAAGACAAGAACGGCAACCTTTAAATTCATTTGAAATCACAGACATACATCCAATGCTTCAAATATCTAACACATTTCGGGGGTTAAAAAGGGTTTGATAAACGCAGAGCTCCCCACAATTAACGTCTAGGGACACCCGACACCGCGCGTCATGCACGCTCTGACGTTCGTTTCGAACCCGACACTGCCTCACTACGGTATTCGATCTGCAACGTTGTTAAATATTTAAAATAGGAGTAACAGGAACGCTTAAATGTCTGCTGGAATTCATACTTTAATTAACTGCGCTCGTGATATGTTTCTGTTGTTATTGGTATTGGTATAATTTTACATCAATTTTTTCATCATCAGTTTATTATATCAATAAGTGAATCTGGGTAATATAATTTAGTAACTGTAGGCCATTTTTATGTTTGTGTCAAAATATAATACTGAGGTAAAAATAGTGAGAATAAAGGGGAATAATGAGATGGTCGAATCCTTTATGGCTTGCGGTGGCTCTACCACACATTCGTGCAAAGAAGGAGGTAGAGCTCGACATAGCACGCCTCGGGTGGTACGAACTACCATCGTCACACTTATTTCTGCCTCATAAAATTTTAAGTGCTAGCGTGTTTTGGTTTGAGGCAAATTCTTAGATGGAGGTACTTAGGCGTTGTAGGTTGGTCTTATCAATAGCAACTCATCTATAGCTGCCCTTGGGTAGAAAACTAATTCTTATTGTCCCTATTTAGGGATAAGTATTCTTTCAGCAAAAGTCTAGAAAGATCTGTAAAAACAATCGCTATGAAGAGTGATTTGAGATTAAATTACTAACAATATAATTTTACGCTACAACATTTTCAGTATTCGCATATTGCAATTAAAATAAAAGCTTCTTAGAAACTAAGATGAACAAGTTAATAAAAAGAAAGAATAAAAATTAGAAGAAACTGCAAACAAAGAACAACATTAATTACTAAACAACCTCTTGTTGTTAGTCTACATTATGAAATGCAAATACGTTATTATTTTCGTGCTTAACACATCTATTACATATATGAACATTGAAATCCACATATCCTATAACACATTAAATCTTTGGTCCCTCTTACCGCGTACAAGCGCCGACACCTGACACCGTGCGTCATTCTTAGCAGGACGTTTTCATCCGACTCGCCTTCCTACACAATTTTTTGTAAAGGTCAAATGTGCTATTGTTTTCTAACATATTACTCGTAATAATAATATTAAATAAATGTTTTCCATATAATACTTATAGTAGTTCTAAATACTACTGTTCCTGAACTAAAAAATAATAGTTGAAAACAATTTCATCTGCCGGGTCTAAAAGTATCTATTGATCTTGGTTTTGAAGATTAGGGTTAACGAATACAGTGAAATGTGTGATAAATATATTAAATATTTTACTAACTTTCACCCGCGGATCCAGGAGCATAGGACTGGTTTACCAAGGTAGAGTATCTTATGTGTTTATCCAGGTCATCATTTCTATCTTATCCTCTATCTTAGTCCTCGGGAGTAGCAACACATCTGTTCTATGTGAAGTTACTTACAGATGTCCATGGGCGGCAGTAACCATTTACCATCAGGTGGACTGCATGCACGTTTGACACTTCAATATTATAAAAAAATGTTTTTGCGTAAATGCGTAATGTTATCATGTTATCTGTGTATAATGCATGCGTAATAAAGTTATTTCTTTCCTTTTTCCTTAATAATCGTCAATTCTCACAAACCTTATGGATGAGTTAGTTGATGTATTTTCTTTATTTTATTATTACTTTTATTTACAACATGTATGCGCGCAATATTTTTATGTATACTTTCACATTTTTTTATATATATTCCAGAAGGTACTTTCATTAGCACATGGTTTATCTATATAACCAATAGTTGACATACGGACAAGCTAATTAATGTTGTTATAACATGAACAAGATTAGTGTATAAACAGTAACTAAGTATATCAGTACATGTTTTCTAAAATGATATATGGATAAAACGAGCGACACAATACGACCCATTAATTTATTGGTCTCGACGAACGCTCGACACCAGACACTGACAAAAAATTACACTAAGTTTTCGTGCAACCTGATACGTCTGGCTACATTAGTATTTACAAAGGTCGGATTCCACTATGATATAAGTTACGATAAAATATATTTATGGTATTTGTTTTGTTTTATTTTGTACTTTAGTAATTTATAATTACAAAAATGCTTTACGAGAAGCGCATTGCGCTACTTGAATTGTTGATTTTGGATAACGTTTTTACCGGTCGGTTGTCGCACTGGTATTCGTTTCTTTAAATTAGCGGTCGGCAACCCACGGCCTCGACGATTCTCTTCTTGCGGCCTGTGGGCCCTAAAGCTTTTTTTCCCAACGCGTTACTTCTAAAGGCAATTTATTTTATGTAACTTTTTTATTCTTTGTTACTTTTAATATCATCCGCTATTACCTCATGTAGCTGCTATGTGGCCATTTGTGACTAAACATATCAGTACCTAGCATATTGGTTAATATTATAAAACAGTACCTGCGACGTAATTAGATCTTTACGCACTTATGTACTGAGCCATTTTGAATTACATTTTTATTAAAAAATATAGCATAACATACCATTTTTATATATAAATATAGTAAAACCTATGTAAACGACTCTTTATTGAGCAGTAGCATAGTATTTTATGTTCTGGATGTAGTATAGGTGCAAAGAGCACGAGACACTATTGAGCAGAACAATTATGACACTCTACTGTTTTGACTATAAAGTGCTTCTAGAACATAAAGATTACATGGCTTGAAGCAATTTATATTATTATTTTTAGAATTTAATTACACAGTCAGAAAAGTTGTAGGAGCGTCAGAGGTGTCAGAACCCGATCTCCCACAATTAATGCCCGTCTCAACTAACGCCAGACACCGAACACCGTTTGTTGAGGCAACGCAACTTATAAAAGTCGCCAATTTCGTGCTCTACTCGCTTATTAAGCCATGTGGAGTCTGCACGCTTTGAATTCTGCTTTGATATTGGATATGTAAAGCTATTTAGACGTAATTAAGCATCGACCAAAAGTACGTAAATCGATTAATAAAATGTCTTTCACGTGTGAACAGAAATTGGTTTATTTATGAGTTTTATATTGAAATCACTTTAATTATGAATAGACAGGCCATTTAGGTTCAAAATGACGCGTCTATAAAACGTTAATATTCACTCATATAGTATAAATTCAATACGTAAAATCACTTCAATGTAACTATTTGTTTTTTATTTACAACTTTCTCAGTAACTTTAGGTGCTTTTTCCACGATAACATGAAACCTATGGCGAACCTATAGCGATCACTTAATAATTGCTTCGTTAAAATATTTGATTTTGAGATGATTTAAGTATAAAATAACAATACATAGATTAAAATACATAGAGTTCTTTAGATTATAAAAATAAATATTAAAGACAAAAGATCTGCGTGTAGAATTGCACGGAAGCTTATAAACGATTAGATAAAACAACGTTATATAATATTTGGCAATATGTATTGCGAGTTAAAGGTCGCCTCTAAGCCCTCAGTGGTAGTTTATTTGTACAAGTGCCATATAGGTTTCAAATAAATGTACAAAAATAGATCACAATACAACCAAGTGACAATTGATGCCATCCAACAAATCGCTTGCCAGATATTAAATACTGATCATTATGTATTTTTGGGTGGATATAAAAAACATAGGATTATTATGAACTTGCTTATTCTCACGACTCTGCCCGCTTTGATCCCTATTAATACGGTAGAACCAGTAAAATTCGGCCGGCGAGGTACCATTGTCACATTTATTTCTAGTGTGAAGCAATTTCTGCGTTTCCGTTGAAGGGTATAGTTGCCGGCTCACTTTCATATGAGTCGACCATTTTATTCCTATTGAGTAGCAACGCATCGGTGATCGACTTTAGATAGAACCTCTGTTCTGTATGAAGTTTTTTATAGCTTTCCATAGGTGGCAGTAGCCACTCCATCAGAGTCCATCTGATGCATGCCGTTTGCTATTTCAAAATGTAAAAAAATAAATATTGTATTGTGTTTGAATTTCTGTTCATTAACAATGTGTGCCAAATTTCATCAAAATCCGACCGGTAGTTTTTGCGTGAAACAAACAAACATCCATCTACCCTCACAAACTTTCATCTTCATTACATCGGTATTCCATTCCTTTCTCAGTGCAAGGAACAGGCTTTATCTCGGAAACTCTTTTCAGTATTATCTGCAGTTCACCACGCTGGTTTCTTACAGAATTGTAAAGTTCATAAAATTAATATACAATTCTCAAGTGTATATTTGTACGTCTGAGGATTTTATGTTTTACTTTAAGTGCTAATTACAATAATTTGCTAATATGTACATGACTTTGAAAAATGCAAAGTACACGGAATTGAACCACGGCACCCTAGATCAAGTGTTCAAATTTACAACCACTATTTTCGAAGTAGTAGGAAACTTTTAAATCGTAGTAGGTACAGACTTCCACATTAATCAGTACTACAAATATTTATTCTGTGATCAATAGCCATTCTATAGGTAAATTATAGACTCTTAGAAACATCGTACGGTTAAGTAAACAGCCATCAGACCATGTGATCGTGCTCAATATCATAAAATTGAAAAGCAAACTGATATTGATACTCGTGCGAATGTGCTGCAAAGAAATATGCGCGTGCGCATTTATCGACGCCGGACATTATTCATCTTATGGCGGTTAATAATTGACTTATTAAACAACGCTTAAACAATACCTACTCTTTATTTCTTCGTCAAAAATACGTTTTTAAAGGTACCAAGCATCATGCAATTATCTAAACATTGAAATGAAGAGTAATGGGTAGGTAACGCACTGCACTTTTCAGGGTTCCGTACAAAGAATAAAAACAGGACCCTATTACTAAGAGTCCGCTCTCCGCCTTTCTGTCACCAGGCTGTATCTCATGAACTGCGATAACTAGTAGTATTATACTCGCACTTGGCTGATTTGTTTTTGTTTTGTGAATTTACTGACCTATAGATGAAAAAAAAAACACGCTTTCTACACTCATAGCCCCACACTAGAATTTTGTCCTGTGTCGTGGGTGCCATGGACACACAAACACGAATACACAAACACCCAGACCCAGAACAGAAATTTAAACTAATCATTCATATTTCTGTCTGGCCGGGAATCGAACCCGGGACCCACTGCGCGTCAGACCGGTATGGTGACCGCTCCGACACTCATATACATATACATATATACGCGATAAAGGGAGGAGGTTCTCAATTTGACTATATTTTATTTTCCTTTTTTTACTGATATATTGACACGACCCACCCTTTGACAAACACTTCACTGTGTACACACTAAAACTCAGATTGCAAATGGAGTAGTCAACCAGCGTCATATAAAGACACCACAGAATCTTTAGCAAATAAAGGCAAGGCAGTACAGGGGGCCCTTGATTTGTATTATCTGTAAAGAAAGGTCGGTAGTTTAGATTTTTTTATTTTACTTTACTATTTCTTATTCACAACATGGGGCCCCTTACGGCCCACACCTGACATTTGCTGTCTCCCACTCCCTGGCTAACCTGTTTCACCAGTATTGTCAAATCAGATAGGACATTATGAAACTAAAAATAAAATACATACATCCTCATTTTCTCACCTGGATTTAACTTCATAAATGCTTCCAAACCCATAACCATGGAGCCCAAACTTTGTAGCAGTAATGTGAAGTATGGATAAGTCTGAGGATCAATCAGTTTAGGGAAACTCAACCTGATCAAATTAAGCTTCTCGGCCGGAACTTTCACATTGAACTGATTCTGAGCTTTATCTAAGATTTTTTTCAATTCCAATGTCTCCACTGTGTAGATATAAATATTGGAGTCAGGATATCTGTGAAGAAAAAGATACATTCAAGATATCTTGACGCTCAAAGCAGATGAGGACCGATTTAGGGCATTAATCCAAATGTGAAATGTATGATTGCTTAGTTGTTCACTATCAATATTATGTTCAATATCACTGAATCGAGCAAAAGTGGGTAATCATATGGAATTAAAATTGTATAAATAATTATTTATACAATTTTAATCTATTATAATCGATTGTCTTTTATAAATGAGTAAACGGAAAATAATCATAACAGGTAAAAAAATATTATTTCATTGCATTTCAAAGTATGATTAAATTAAAGATAACACATCAATGTTCACCTAACATTTTATATTTTTATTTGTTCAATTGTGTCTTTCAACATGGTGTTATGCAAACTCATTACCTCACAAATATAGTTGAACTTCATGATACCTACCATACTATACTGCTTATTTCCAGGTTTATTAGTTATATTTAAACTTGATATTGAATATCATGTTTTTTGTATATAATGTTCAGCTACAAGAAGTTTAATATTCATAGTATGTGGACATTTAATCCTTTAAATTTTCTGCTACTTCTGTTAATTGTAATCTTCCGGTTATAATTTTATAACCACATATACAAAAATAATTATATCGGAATTATTTTAAATGAAATGTCTTTTAAAGATGAATAAAATGACTTTCAGAATATAAGATTGTACAAAGT
Source organism: Cecropterus toxeus (assembly GCA_018249875.1). Lineage (NCBI taxonomy): Eukaryota > Metazoa > Arthropoda > Insecta > Lepidoptera > Hesperiidae > Cecropterus > Cecropterus toxeus. The sequence continues at coordinate 7,217 of DWNE01003981.1, forward strand.
ACCCATCCTTATCTAGACCATAATAGGATAGTCAAGATGAGGACTATTGTAATAATATGAAAAGTATCTAGAATTATACATTCACTTACGTCTCTAACAAAGCCTTGATAGCCACCCACAGTACCCGCTCGCCCCCACCCCCCGCGGCACAGTGGGGGTGGAAGAAGGCCACGTTGGCGCCATCTCGCCGCCGCCGCTGCAGCTTCCTCTCTTTGATCCTCATATACCATGACGCAAATATGAATGCACACGGCACAAACACAAATGCAGTTACAATTATTGTTCCAATGAATAACACTGGTACTACTATTAAAATGCTGAAAAAATAAATATTTATAGGAGACAAGTAAAATTTTACCTTTGGGAATCATTTTCTTCTTTAAAATTTATAGATATAAATAACAATTATTATTACTAATTTTATGTTTTACGGTGTTTTTTTTTATAGTGACTCTCATTTGCACATATACATGTCGATTTATTAAATACATTAAGCATTAAACAAGACTGTTTACATTTACATTCATAGTCTTAATACTCTGTGTTACTTAATGGTAATACAATTAGTAGAATATTACACAGTAACCTATTTAAAAAACGTATATGACTTATTAATAATGTCAACGATTACGGTAAAAATAAATAATTGATCCTTTTAGATGTATACTTGCATAAATCATCCGGAAAATAAGTTACAGTTTTGTTATGAAGTAATTTTTGGTCAAATATCATCAAATTCTCGGATATTTATTATAGTTATAAAAATAAGTCTATTATTAACTAGGTATTTTATGCTTTTTAAACACCATAAGTTGCTATAAATTACATGAAATAAAAGACTTACCTGAACAATAACAAGAACATTTTATATTAACGTTGTAAAAAGTGAGAATAGGATTTACAGATTCAATAAATAAATACACGGGGTTGGGATTAACAACTAATTATCAAATATATTTCACATTATTCGTTGTTATTTCAATAAGTTCATTTTAAAAAATAAAAACATTTTTATTACTTTACAGCAGTGCAGTACAGTTGACGTGTTTTTGACGCATTATAAACCATGGACAATCAGACAGCATAGACTATTTGACATTTTTTTGGAAAAAAACACATGATTACTGTACGATAGAGTCTAATACAAAACATGGTCAAGTTAATATTTTTATTTAATAAAGCGAAAAAACAAGGTCACATCGTTTTCCATTATTTTTAACCGGAATATTTTACACAATTTAAAAATGATTTGTTGGATTTGTAAATTTTAAACTATCAAATATTCTTTTTTTGACTTTGACCCACTAATGAGAAAAATGAAAGTAGGGATTCCATAGATAAATACTAATATACTAGAGAAGGGATTCCCTATGAGTTTTAAAAAGATTCGACCTGAACACTTTCCCTAAGTACTTTATGTAATTTTTTGGAGTACCCTACGGTACATAATTAAGTACAATCAGAAAACCGATACATATTTAATAATAAGTAAAAACTTTTTATTATGGAATGTTTTACATAACTACATAGTTCGGTCACTGTATACGGGCTTCATTCGAATATTGTTATCGAATTGTCGTTTATTAATAAACGCCAAGGTTTTGCAACCCTTCAAGAGGTCAAATTTACAGAAGGTTGGAGAAAGAGAAAAAAGTTGTTATACTTTCGTCGTCGTTGGGGTTTAGGCCTGTCTACCGCGCTGGCTAAGCGGGGTTAAGTAGAATACACACACCTTTGAGAACCTTCTTTTTTAAGAACTCTTAGTTGCATAGGTTACTTCACGATGTTTTCCTTTATCGAAATGCAGTGAACAATAATTTTAAATAAGCACATTTTAGAAAAATCAGCGGTGCTTGCCAGGGATTCGAATCTCCGATCTTCGATTAAGAGGCCGTGTTTTAACCATTATGCTGGTGCTCTTATACTTTGTATACTTCATGGCCGCACAATATCCAGCCAGTTTGGCCAACTTTAGACGGTAAACTTATAACCGTCTACAAGACATAACCAGTAATTGGTTTGCACACGTGGGTTGATTAGCCGAAGTAAACAATAAATAAAACATGTTGAATTCCAATAATTTTATTAAGATTTTCTACACACATACTTCCATATGGTAGTCATAATGTCGATGCTAACCTTACATAAAATTATGTACAAAACCATTACTTTCACTAAAAAGTACGTATAGAATCACCTGATTAAAATACAAGATTATAATAATAAAACTTATCAGTTTCATGCTAGATCTACGTTTATGGCAATAATTTTATTGCTTACCAAATGTTAAGTCATTAAACATTTCCATGGTTTAAACGAAATATTTAACAAAAGGTAAAGCGAGCGAATGAGAGAACACCACTATATAAATTAAAATACACTGTAAAAAGTTCCTTAAGCTCTGATTTGGATTCGTGTCACACCACAATTTTATTATACAAAGCTGATTTCCATAATAAAATAATCCCGATGTGCAATCGTATAAAGACACACAAAAGGAATAAATATCGGGAAGTGGTAATAAATATAGTAAAAGGAAACATCAATAAAAAAAAACATTTCGCCATGCATTCCCCTATTAACCTTTAATTAAGTAATTCCTCGATATTATGTCGATTGCGTTCAATACACGCACGTACGCAACTTCTTACGCATTGTATTTACTTCGTATTGTATAGAGTGTCACATGATTCAATCAATCCCTCAATCCTTAAACCCTAGAATTATCATTCAGTATTCTGGTACATTAATTATTCATTGTTATGTTGTCACATTAAGTGGTATTCGTTTTTCGTAGTATTAAAGTCAATCAGCTAAGGGGTCCCTTTCGTCGTTGACTTCGGCAGCGAGATCTGCAAATTTGGCCACGTAGTCGACGCTCGACTCTGCCATCAGCGACTGCAGCTGTGAGTCCATCTGGATGACATAAAAAAAATGATTTTTGCCAAATATCAACAACACCTAACGCTGTCTTCTTGTTTAAGGGTGTGGCAAGATACGAGGCGTTCTAATTTAGTCTCCAGGAGTGTGGTCGATCTTAGGTAAGAGTGCAATCATATTTGAGGTTGATTATATATGTGTAATGGCAGCAATGGTCATTTATGATCACGTGACTCAATCTCAGTACATCTTTTAAACTAGAACGTAGCTGCGTTTGACATTGACTTTTATGATACAATTATAGGTGTAGCTGTGGTATGGCACTCTTAGTAGACATGTAAAGAAATTTTCGACCGGAAAAAAATTACGGCTCGGAATTCCGTGTAACATTTGCCTTTCCATCTTTCGAACCGATTTTATTATACATCTATGGTGCATGGGTATAATTGCAGTTTATATTTATATCTATAGCGTTCGGCTGCGTTTCTGTGCGGGTGAAGTGTTACGTGTGTCTTTGTATGTCTCTCTCTCTTTGTATAATTATGTGCGAGTGTGTTAGCGCGCGTGTGTGTGTGTGTGTGTATGCGCGCACGTGTGGTTATTGTTTGTGTATTCGCGTGCGTGAGTCTTTCTCTCTATGTGTGTATGTGTGTTTGTGTGTATGCGTGTCCTGCGAGTGTTTGTGTGTGTTAGTGCGTGTGCATGCTGACCGCGTGGTCGGGCTGGTCGGCGCGGTCGTGGCGGGGCGCGCGCGCGTCGAGCGTGTGCAGGAAGCTGCTGAGCGAGAAGTCGTGCGCGGCGCCGTCCAGCCAGCCCTCCGCGTCGCGCAGTAGCCGCGACGGCGACAGCGACAGCGACATCGACAGCGACTCCGACGGCAGGAAACCTGACGACGGGAGATACGTGTGAACAAACTGTGGGTCGCTTTTCGAACGCAATACATTCAAGTAATTCATTCGTTTCATTCGGGTTCGATTCCCGGCCAGACAGAAATATGAATGATGAGTTTAGATTTCTGTTCTGGGTCTGGGTGTTTGTGTATTCGTGTTTGTGTCCATGGCACTCACGACACAGGAAAAAATCCTATTGTGGGGCTATGAGTGTAGAAAGCGTGTGTTTTAGAAAGCGTGTATTTTTCAAAAAAAAAAAGAATAGGATGAATTTTTAGCGACGATTGGCAGTGACGATGTAAAAAATAATTTATTATTTGAGAGATATTATTTTATAGAAAACCTATATTGTTAGGTAGAAAAAAATACAATACGATGTATTTTTAAACGCATTATACGTTCAAATTCAATTCATAAAATCTTGCAGTCAGCTTGAAAGTGACGCATTAAGTATTCTATTATACGCTATTCTCTAAATATCAAACATACATAAATATACAAACTCCAAACTGACCTAAGCAGAGCCTGACCTATCATCAAGAATAATATATGAAATAGTTATTCAGAAGGGATCATACCTACTCAATTCCCATGCTAATTAAACACTTGTAAAGACAAAATTAGAATACAACTTTGGTTACGTACTGCTCATATCACTTGACTGCTCAGTTTTAGGATTGTCTGACTCCGAATCCTGTTTCTTCTCTTTGTTCCGATAGCAAACTTCGGTCGGCGAGATGTCAATCTTAACGTCCTTTATGTCGTAGTCTTCTTCCTCCCTGAGATCATCTAAAATAGAGCAAAATTTTGTATTACATTCTTGACTCACAAAGAGATATGAATTCGAAGCCCGGCTAGGCAAACACAAATAATTATTTTTGATTTCTCATAATTGCATTTCAATAACTTTGACATTGTACTTGACCGCCACTCATATTTCTGTAAATAATCGGTAATTAATTAAATATTAGTTAAAAATAATTCCTTGTCAATAATAACGTAATCGGTAAATAAGTAAAGTAATTGCAGTATGTTCAAGAGGCCATTTTTTTAGTATATTTTATCTGTTATGGTACAGATAAACCATATAAAATAAAAATGTTTTATTTTTGTGTTCTAATTAAACTTATTCAGTTAGAAGATGTCGTAGACAAATGTTAGCCAATTGGTCTATATTATCTATTATCACTTTAAATTTTTAAACGTTTAATACCAGCATTAACTATTTTTTAAACATTAAAGATATTGCGGAATAGTTCTTAATTGAAATATATGAACTCATTTTTGTTATTTTAAAATGCAAATGCTGTATCTCTTTTGGTCCCTACGCACACTTGCGTTTCGCTGAACGATTTTGGTCATACTTATTCAGTTACTCTTCTATCAGCCGCGTACAGCATCGCAAGAATGAGAAAAGCCGTCATAGTGTGTTATTTCCATTTCCATCACATGAGTCGGTGACCATCAGAGTTCCGCCGCGTTCGACGCTGAACGCGACAAGTCTGAGATGAACTCTATTTACAGCACTCGCATGATAAAACACACTTGTCATCATTTTATAAGTTGAACGAATGCGTTTCTACATACAAAATCTTGGTTTTCTATGGACATAAGCTGAATAGAGTTAAATATAATAAGTTGGCATAATTAGATGTGACTATAGCTTGTTATATAGAATCTCACGCACCATGTTAAATAAGTCAATATAAGAAGATAAGGCTTGTTCACTTAAGTTGTATTACGAGTCACGATTAGGGTTAGTATATAAGCGTCGTTGACATCACAATAAATATATCATATTGTACTATACACTAGGGCTGTGTGTTATTCCCTGGGCAACCTCCTGCTACCCTACTACCCACTGCGTGCAACACCACAATACCTTGTTCAGTGTTATCCGCCGAGTCTGCGTTATCGAGCGGCGAAATGGGAATCCGTCGATCTCCGTCGTGGAAATAGAACTGTCCGTTCGACTCACTCAACACGTAGAAGAATGATAAACTGAAAACCAAACATTTTATGTAATATACATTAAAAACAAGCTGTGAACTGAAATTTCACTCGTAACCACATAAAAAAAAGTTATGTTATAAAGCCATGATCTTCCTCAATAAATTTTCTGTTCTATACAAAAATATTTTTTTAATTCGAACCAGTAGTCTCAGGAACTATTAGCCTTTTCAACCAAACAAACTCTTCAGCTTTATAATATTAGTATAGAAATATAGATAGTATAGCAGTATAGATTGAATATATAACTAAATATTTTCTGAAAATGTCAAACGCCTGTTGCGTTAATAATATCCTCCTAAAATTTATTTTTCTGTTTGTAGTATTTGTTGATTTAGCCACAGTATATATCATCTGTGAAAATTTCAAGTCGGACAGACAGACGGAAAATAGTCTTGGAAATAGGGTTCCGTTTTGACTTTTGGGTATTGAACCTTAAAAATGTTTCATATTCTATACAAAGTACATAAATAAATACAAAGAATATAAAGCTCCAGTTATACAGACTTGCGGAATTGACGATATTTTTAACATGTTAGTACAGTCAGTACATTGGCAGCAAAGGAATTAAAAATGATTATCGTTATTAATATAATTAGGTTTTTGTCTTGCGTGCTATAGGTTTTGTCGTGAAAATCACTCATGGAATGTAAGGAATTCGTTCGAATTCAGATTCGAGAGTGCTTTAATGCAGTTCGTATTTTTTGTTCTTAGGTGATTGAAATTTTAAAGTTTTTCAATACGGGAGGATTAGAAATGACTTACTCAGACGTGGAAGTGGGCGGTGGTTTCGGCAGTATTCTGGGCATGGCCGGTGGAGTACTCGAAACCATTTTGACTGGGATAATATCTAAAAAAAAAATACAAAATACGTTTTGACAAACCTGAATTTCACACAATATATTTTTATGATATAAGGTAAATTTATGGATGATATTTTTGTATCCTCGGGTAATGAAGGAGTTGGAGTTTCCATAATTTGAGGCACTTTTGGTGTGTGGCTTGAACAGTAGTATAATAATTGTAGCGTTTCTTATGGTGACATAGATTTTAAGTTGTAATGTTATTTGTTGGAATTGTTTTTTGCTATATTTTGGTAAATTCGTCGTTCGCTATTTGCTTATATGACAACATTACCATATCGTAATGGCGGTGTCAGTTGTGATATGGCGTCGGTGGCAATATGGTGGCAACGTGAGAGCGGTGTTGGTGGTACTGTTGTAAAGGTTGAAACGGTTTTGCTGTGTTTCAGTGCAGTTGCTAATTCAATACATTCAAATACTAATTAGGTTTAAATTAGTAAGGGTGAATGAAATAAAACACTAGACTCGCTAAAGGTGCTGGTGTATTATAAAGCCATACTTGAAAAGAGAAGCGTGGGGTCGCTTTTATGTTATTGGGACGATTGGTCATCTGACCAATATCCCAGCAGTTACTGGCCGTGGAATGTTGCCCTGCTGAGATGGAGGTCGGTGCGCCCCGCAACTTGCACTCCGCGCTGTGTGTTTAGGGCTGTTGCGCGTGTGATGTCTGCGTATCTCTTATAGTTCAGTATGGGTGGTGGTGCGGTTTGTGTAGTGATGAGGTATCGGTGGTGTCATAAGTATTGTTGGTGGTGTTGTCAGTGGTGGCACGGTGTAGATCATTTCGTTGTATGGCGTCAGAGTGAGTGTGATATTGGCGATGGTGTGGTGACGGTGGTGGTGTAGTGTCAGAGGTGGATTTGTGTCGGTGCCGGGGTGTGTACCGACCGTTGTGCGGCGGCAGCTTGGGCAGCAGCGGCAGCAGGCGCTGCACGACCACGCGGCGCTCGGCGAGGCGAGGCCGGCCGCGTCGCCGTCTCGGGATCGAGTCCAGCGACAGCTCCGTGCCGGGCAGCGACTACAACACGTGCAAACCGAATGGATGTATTGGAACTCTTCGTTATTCATCCTGGTGGTGAATTGGATGATGATGCCCAAGTACATTTGTAAGTAGCTTCGTATAGGACAGGGGTTCTGTCTGAAGTCGATCGCAGGTGCGTTAACACTCTTGAGGATCTAGATGATCGTCTCATATATAAGTGAGCCGGCAACCAACCTCTTCCACAGAAAAGCTAAATCTATCGCACGTTCCAATTAGGTGTGGTGGTAGTACCTCGTTCGAATTACATAGCTTCTACCACCTGGTAAGTTATTGTGTACGTGTACTGTGTGCGTACCTCGGGGTCGTGTCGCGGCGCGATGGGCGCGGGGTGCCGGAACAGCGCGGCGCTCGGCGCGGGCTGCTTCTGCTGCTGTACGAGATATGTCACGTTATATTACGATAGTAAACAATGCGTTTAGCTGTAAGTTCGTGTGTACTTGATATTGCGCGCGTGTGTGCACGTGTAAATGTATATACGAGAGTGCGTTATAAAGAAAAGTATCGGTACTATTTAATTCGATAATATACGATATAAGAGATATAAACATTAATATGTAATTTAGGAACGCCGTTACCATGACATCAGAGTATGTGTGACAAGCAGATTAAATTTTTTACAAATGCAATGGCAAAGAGATTTCGCTTGAGAAGGTCTTGTAGTCTCATTTATTGTGTCAATTCTTAAAGTTGTACGAAGTATATTAGTTTATACTCGAATAATGCTTATAATATTGAGTACTAACGTCACAAATCATTAACCATTATTTTAAGCATACCATTGCTTGGCAAGTTTTATTGGCTCCTATACAGGGTGTAAATGACAGCGTACCGAAAAATTAAATGGTAGATTTGTGACACTAAATAAACAAGAAATAACTAATCAATTTTCCTCGGAAGTTATTGGTTTCCGAGTTGGTCATTTTTGAGCTCGCAATGTATTGTGAACAACGCG
>DWNE01003982.1:0-15853 GCA_018249875.1 Cecropterus toxeus
TCTGGCCGGGAATCGAACCCGGGACCCATTGCGCGTCAGACCGGTATGGTAACCGCTCAACCACGCGGGTCGTCAAACAAAAAAAAACAAAGAAATGTGAATGAGGAATTTAGACTTCTGTTTTGGGTTTGGGTGTTTTTGTATTCGTGTTTGTGTGTCCACGGCACCCACGACACAGGAGAAAGTCCTGTGGGGCTATGAGTGTAGAAAGCGTTTAAGCAGTCAACCTGATGATGTGAATTCTCCCTTGAAATACATTAATAGAATAATCTTTCTACTATTTAGAATTTATAATTAGAATTTTGAGAATAACTTTATAGTAATTCTTATCACATACATACATCATGAATAGGCACAGATACTGAGATATACTGGAGGTTCCAGAAATTCAATCACAAATGCCTTTAATATGTCTAAAACGTGCATAACCCTCATAGCCCATCATAACATCCAATCAAAATGTTTGTGCGTCTGTAAATCTCATATCGTGCGTCAAAACAATCTCGCCTGATATTAGGCTCTAATGCTATTTGGAGGCTTCGAGGGGTCTCTACGGGACCCTTCGATAGATATGGCGGACAAGGGTTCAGGTGGGTCGCTTATGAAATCTATGATTGGATTCCTGTTTATTGTTGTTTTTACGTCCATTTTGAGAAAAAAGATCTGGTTGTTTCCTGGTAGGTAGGTTGGGGAGACGGACACGGTTTTTGAAACGGGGAAGAATTTTATCTTAGTTTCCAATGGAAATGTTGGAAACCCAATCGTGTGTGTATTTTAAACATTGGTGATTATTTAAAAAATAGAATATTTAAAAAAATCTAACAAGGATTCTATTTTTATTCCTTTTATTAACTTATAAATAGCTTTAAATTTGAAGTATCAAGCAAGCCCCCCCGCCGTCACTGCAACTTATTTCTAACAACTTTTTACATTTTCTGTATTCATATATGGACATCTATTCGAAAGCCTGGAAATAAAACTTGTCTTCTCATACATTCGAAATACAACAGCTCCACAACGCTAAAATAATAAATAGATAGTGATAGTTGGTACTGAGTATTTCTTTATGTAAAATAAAGGTGTACTTACGTACTTATATGTTATACTAGCTGTGCTCCGCGGTTTCACCCGCTATTACATAAGAAAAACAAAAAAACAAATATAGCGTGATGTTATATATCCTATAGCCTTCCTCGATAAATTTACTATTTAACACAAAAATATTTTTTCAAATCGGACCAGTAGTTCCTGAGATTAGCCCGTTCAACGAAACAAACTCTACTGCTTTATAATATTAGTATAGATATACGTTTTTGATTTAGTCCATTTATTTATCAACTTTTTGAGGCCTACGACTAATAACATCAATAATACAGATAATCTGTGGCTAGTAGTGGACTTCTCTTGAAGTTTTTGTCAATAGTCTGGCCTTATGTGTTGTTGACCGCAGTGGGAGTAGAATTTACATAAGTAGACACGGTTGCCCATATTTTGGATTTTGTCTCGTAGTTAGTAGTGCTATTCAAGATTATTTCAATGGTGCTTAATACTAGGTACTGTAAACGGTTTAAACATAACATTGTTTTACCGAAATCCGGTCCCATATTTTAAGCCTTGTAATGCCGAAAGTTTTTGTGACAAAGCACCGCGAGCCGACCTTATCAAGACCTAACATTGTCTCTTGAATTGCAAATGTTACTTGGTACATGGTACAACTATATTAAACAGGAATAGATAGGGTTAATGTTGTACAAAAGTGGTAATACACCGAAAATTAGTGTTATTTTTGTAGTACACATTAATAAATTTTGATAACGCTAAAATTAATCGCCGTAACTAAAATATAATTCAGTTGCAGATTGTGATACGCTAGATATCGGTAAGATGTTTTACTAGAAAATAGAAAGTAGTGGTCTCGAGACGCCTGGCAGATGTGAAACATCGTCTTGCAAGTAATATGTATAAAAGGCAAGATGAACAGGAGCTAAATATACAGCAAAATTAAAATAACGCCATCTACGGACAGTAGCCCGCACTAAGTTGAACTAACACCGCAGCGCACTTAGTTTTGTTCGATACTTAATAGTGCCGACAATATATAATAGATGGCGTAAAAATACATTAATGCAAGTATCGCCACGACAATCAGGTTCATCTACCCCTATAGATGTTTCACATCAAAAATGTTAAGTGGTCACTCTCATGTTATCTTTATACCCTGCAAAAATCACTTCTACTTACACTTACTATACTGTAACATTAACCTACATGTAACTTATAGAATAAAAACAATAATTATTACCTACTTAAAAACATTAACTATCCGCGTGGCGAAGCGGTCACTATATTCGGTCAGACACGCACTGGGTTTCAGGTTTGATCCCTGGCCAGACAGATATCTAAATAATTAGTTGTGACTCTGTTCTAGGTCTGGGTGTTGTTCTTTTAGTTTTCGTGTGTCCATGTTACCCGCGGCACACGAGAAAAACTAATGTGGGGCTATGAATGTAGAAGGCATTACAGCTATTTCCGCGAAATCATTAACATTTTTTAAAAAAGCACTGTTAGTTTAAAGTTAAGTCAAAAAATCACAGCAAAAGCTCCTAAGATTTGTTTATATTTAGTTCCGTTTATTTTATCAAAGACCTTATAAAGGAAGCTAAGTGAAATTCACGACACAGTTTGCAAATTGCCATCAATAACTAAATAAACTTTACTTACACGCGCGTCTAGTTCGCACACACTTAGAATAAGGGCGTGTGCACATGATGATATGTACTAAGTTATAGATAAAACATAAGGAACTAAGTATTATTTACTGCAATATATTAATAGAACATAGATCTAACATTTTATCTTTAAATTGTTCTTTAATTAAAAGATAAAATGTTTAAAGATGAAACGCCACACTTGTTTTTCAAACAGTTGGGTTTGACACTACTGGGTTTCATTTAAAGAGAGCTATATATACCATAAGAGCTATATATCCTAGGAGCTATCGTCCCAGAAGAGTATCCTTCTACGATTTTATTTGTTAGAAGACGAAGTTGACGATTTGTTAGAAAATTTTAATTTGAAACTTTACATCCCCTGAAGGAAACAAACTTATCCACAATCTACAACAAATAAATAGCTAAACAAACAACGCAAGACATCTGTGCTCCGATTGAGGTAAACGTTTCGTACTAAACATCTGCCTCAATCAGAGTAGAGAGTATCACTTAAAATGTTACAAACACATGTGATTATAAAGTCATGTTCAAGCATAAAAATATTTCTGAGTACACATGTACACATTTAACATTATGTTCGAGCATGGGAAATTTTCTGAGCATATTACACATGTAAATGTTCGAGCAAAGACAGAATTCTAAACAAGTTTCGACTGTTTTGTTTGAACATTTATTTTTCCTAATAAGTTTTGTGTATTGAAATATTAATGTATTTTAAATGGTTGAATATGGAATAAAATATCATATTATATATTAGTATTTTTTAAATATCATAACTGTCAAGTTTTTATTGTTAAAGTCAAAATTAGATTCTAAGTACATTGAGAAATGAGAACTGCATTTAGGGTTAACTTCAATTTTAAAATATAAAATCTCCCGTATAAAATACCCCTATACACAGTGTAATTGCCGGAACGCACAAATAGCTAAACAAACAACGCGAGACGCTTGTAACGAGCTAAACGTCTGCCTTATGTTCGAGCATGGGAATATTTCCGAGCATGTTACACTTGTAAAGTCATGTTCGAGCATGGGAATATTTGTGAACATGTTCAAACATGATACTTTTCTTGATAAGGCTTAATTAGGTGTATATATGACAGTCATGAATCGATTGTGAATTCTGGCACAATTTATAACGAAAAAATTATGCACGTTATTTCTTTATGCAGCCTGTTTTTGATTTTCGTACATTTGTTTAAAATTTCGATATAACCGGTTCAAGTATTATTCAGTGTGTTTTATTTTAGCAAACTTCGCAAATATTTTTAATACATTAAATATTATTTAATTTGTAATACATCTTTAACTTTCAGCAATATATAGCAATATCACGAACTGGTGATATTGCTGTATATTGCTGAAAGTTTGTAACTACAAAGTTCGACTCGTTTTTGTACTAATTTCGTCATCCTATTATGATTTAAAATATGTAAACATTTTGACTGGAGCAAATATAAATTTTGTACAAATAGGTTATACTTTTAAAATATAACTTGACCTACTAATTGGTTTTCAGTAATACATAAACCGGTTACAAAATCGGCCCGTTTTCGTAATGATGTTGAGTGGTGAAGGCGAAAAATTTTAATGACTGCAGTAATGGAGTACGGAGGGGTGAAAATTTAATATACTATATTCGACGATTCGTGATGCAATAGTCACCAAGCCGGTAATTTGAAGGTTACGGGTTCAATTCCTTAATCTAAGTTTATGGGTTTGATCGTATTTTTTACACAAACCATTTCGAGCTTATAAATTACCGTTACGGTTAATGGCATCAATATTATATAATGTGCTATTTAACGGAGTGGCGCAAATTAGAAAAGGCCAGTAGAGGACCTGAAAAGTCTGAATAGATAGAATGCAATTTTCATCAGAAAAAATATTCTTTCCATCTGTTTTACATTTACAAACAAAAATTATTAGGTATATTTTTCGTATAAATTCTTAACATGCAGCTATCTTATATGAAAAAAACATCCATTTCAGTATTAAAATTATAAGTAACCGAATATCATAAATTAAGGTACGAAAACTTTTTATTGATAATTAAATTTTAGTGATTGCTTTGAGCGAACTAAAATAAAAATGACCGAAAACTTTCATTATTGTGAAGTTACCTTTATGTCCGGTAATTGTGATTCCCGCAGTGCGTCTCGTTAGCGATCGTCTTATGACATTAGCGAGCTGCGGACAGAGCACGTCCGGACTCCGGACCCACAGACCCACAGAGTAGCAAGAGTCAGAGGTGTTAAGCTTAGATTAAAATGAGATGGGTCATTACTTTGAAAAGTATTGGGTACATCGTGGGTTTTGATTATAATTTAAAACGAGGCGTGTTTGATTATGTGAAAATTCAGTTTAAGGTGTGATACAAAAAAGGTGTTGCCTAAAATTAAGTTCTATTCGCTATGCAATTTTCCTAACCTACGTGTAAAATTAAACCAAAAAGTTACTAAAATCTACAAATAAAGAATAAACTGAAACAAATATTTCTACCGTGAAGCAGTTTTAGTGGAGAGGTGTGGTTAATGGCACACTTTCATATGAGATTATCTTAGCCCTGGGGAGTAGCAAAGCATCTGTAAAGTAGCTTTGATACTTCTTTAGGAATTCCTGTTTTATATGAAGTTCCTTACAGACTTAAAGATCGGCAGTGATCAGCTTTTTTTATCAGATTGAACTAGCAAACAAGCATGCAGTCCATGATGGGAAGTAGTAACTGCCGCTAATGGATCTGTAAGTAATTTCGTATAGAATAGGGATTCTATCTGAAGTCGATTACAAACGCGTTACTACTCCTAAGAAATGAGATGGTTACCATATATAAATTAAACCGGCAACCACGCCTTTCTATCGAAACGCAAGAACTGCTTGACGCTTGAAACAGATGTGGCAGCGGTACCTCCCCGATCAAACTTTACTGGTTCTACCACCTGTGCTGCTCGTTAGCTTTTAAATGTATAATAACACAATAATGGTTCTACTACCTGAAAAAATAACACGTACATTTCGTTCAATATTGTGTTTCTAAAGATCCAAATAAGGTCTTAAAGCTCCGTGCTAAGTTCATTACCGCTGAAGTTCGATAAACCGAGAAACTTGATTAGCGTTGAGATGCCAACTGGATGCCCGCCGCGACGTGATCCGTATTTCTGATAGTTTCTGACTTAATTTGATAATGACTTTTATCGCAGTGACGTGGAAAATGACTTATCTATAAGCGAATTTAGTCACCAGCGGCAGATGTTTGATAATGACTGCGTCAGAAGAGAAGTAATATTTTTTGAGCGTATGTATGTTCTACATAACATAACTTATGTAGCAAAATTCCAAATAATAACAATAACAATATTTTGTATGTAACAAACTTGTTGCCGTTCTGGGGATAAATAAAAGCAAGTTAATTAGCCATAAGTTGGTGAATGGCCAGCTCGAGAGACGTGACCTGGATCGTTAATGGCTTTCTTTAATTGTGTTTGAAGACATAATAATAAAGGGGACACGGAAAACCTAGAAATTAATGAGAATACTCTTTTTACTCATTCTTCTTGCACATCTATATACACATAAACACATACAACTGTATTTATAGTTCTATATAACATATTCTGAAATAAAATATGGATGAAACGGCCAAATATAAAACTGTTGATTGTATGATACATTTTTGAACTGTGTGTATTGTATATCCCATTTTATCAAGTACCTTATATACATTTTACTATATTACTGTACAATTATACTGTATACTAATCAGAGTTATTGAATTAATGGCCAGCATTGAGACGTAATTGGATGACAGTTGGTAATTCTGTAGAGATTATGAGCAACGTTTATTTAAAAAAATAACATGTCAAGCGTTTAATTTAATATTTTTTGGTACCCCCGCCACATTTATTTCTAGCTTAAAGGTGGTAGAACCAGTGTAATTCGAGCGGGGAGGTACCACCGCCACACCTATTTCTAGCGTGGAGCAGTTCTTGCGTTTCGTTGGAAGGGTGTGGTTGCCGGCTCACTAGTATAGGCGACCACCTCTGTCCTCATAAGTAGCAACGCATCTGTGATCGACTTCAGATAGAACCCCTGTTCCGCATGAAGTTGCTGTAGGTGAATTTTTGAATCATTTGAGCGCATTTAAAATTAATACAAAATTAAACTGTTTCGTATCAAGACGAAGCGAGTCAATAACATTGTTGTACAATCAACTCACAATATAGTTGGATGTATAAAAGAATCGTTATTCAGAACACAATTTTATATTTCATTCTTTATTACGGACATACATTTACACCGTTTAAAATGGAGCAAGAAAACGCTGTGAATAAATTAAAGGTGTCAAGGGAATCTTCATTATACAAGTTTTTAATTTCATGAAACCTATTTGCCTCGCTCGTTAGTTTGTATACTCCAGAGTTATAAATACTAGAAATATCAGCACTAGATTTGACTTGCATGGAGCGGCATATATACCGAATTGAGATGCAGGATCCGGGTTCAACTTCTAGCTAGGTTTAATTAGTTCTATTTCCTTTAGGTTTTGAATGTTTAACATACACGCTTTCTACACTCATAGCCCCACACTAGGATTTTCTTCTGTGACATGGGTGCCATGGACACACACAAAGACGAACACATAAATACCCAGACCCGGAAAAGACATCAAATTTCAACATTCAGATGAGTTAGGTCGGGGATCGAACCCAGAACCCGCTGCGTGTCAGACCGGTATGGTGACCACTCCGCGGCGCGGGTCGTCGCGGGTCGTTTGTGTACTTATATTTGTATGTATCCATAAAGCAAACACATAAAGAAAAATCCGGCATTTTATCGTAGTCAAAAATAAGTACGCTTACTTAACAAGCCTAACTCTAACTTGTGGAAATTTTTCGCGAACAAAATTAATTTGCAAAGTGTCAAAGGTCTCGCGGCAATCGTTTTAGTGGCTGCAATTTAAGAGTTCTCCGAAAGCGCCATCTATGGCTGGAAGAGGTCCTCGGAAACAAATTTACGGTAAGGCGAGTCACGCCTGGCTCCGTGGTTAGGTTTGTTGTATACTTAAAGCTATTATATGGTAGTGATAGTTGGTAATGTTTTCATATTTGAGAAAGAAATATAGTTGGTTGTATCAGAAATACGTTGTTGTATTAACGTTCCATCAATGAATAAAAAATATATAAAATTTGTACGTCATATTTTTAACGAATAATCGACTTTATTAGCCTTTACGGGAGTATGTATTATTATTATTTTTAGTCAACTGTAATTGTAAAACTAAATAAATTATTTTAGTGACAATGTTTATTACGGCAACGTCTTCGTCTACGTAATTGAAATAAAAACAGAGTGTTCTCCAAGCCTCAGGTGAAGATATCTAAGAGCGAGAAGAATAAAATACTTAAGTACATTATACTAACAGATGATTTTACAAAAACAAGATCGAGCCGAATGGCGCCAACAAGGTAGATCTCTCGGCTTATTTATATACGAGTCGAACATCTTAATCCTCGTAGCACCGCATCTGTGATGGACTTCTGATAGAATCCCTGCTCTATATGAAGTTGCTTACAGGACCTGGGTGGCAGTAACCCCTTATCATCAGATGGGCTGCTCGTTTGTTACTTCATTTTATAAAAAAAGATATACGTCTATAATATCCAACATTAAACCTTCAAAAGGTAACTGATACACGATTTATCGATAGTTTATAGCATACTATC
The DNA here is from genome assembly GCA_018249875.1 of Cecropterus toxeus. NCBI lineage: Eukaryota > Metazoa > Arthropoda > Insecta > Lepidoptera > Hesperiidae > Cecropterus > Cecropterus toxeus. The sequence continues at coordinate 8,456 of DWNE01003982.1, forward strand.
CACAAATATATAGCATTGATATAGCATTGTTACAACTGTGCAATTGCCGTTTAGGGGCCTTAACTTCACTAATTGGTTGCGTTTAATGAGACAACTGATGATCTAGCACTAATGGGCCCTTAGCGAGGGCCAGATATCAATCTTTTATTAGCTTTACTCGGACGCGCTGTTAATAAAGATTTATTGTCCTGGGTTTTATCTAGCCTTTAGGTAAGATAGGGATGTAACTAACAGCATTCGTTAGTGTGCTACGTGAGTTATTAAAGACGAGTAGGAGTAGTAGTTTTTTGGTTCACAAGTTATTAAATCTACCTAAAAGGTAACTTCCTTTTCTATAATACCAAGTTACCTTTTTGCTATGACAGGAGACATAAGCAATAAATAGGAATAAGTTATTAGTCATTGTTTCAATAGAATGTTTAAGTTCTAATTTTTTTTATCCTTTTCGACTTTTTTTCCTGAAAACTTATTATAAAAATTAAATACTTATGTACTAAACGTAATATTTTTTTTTAAATTTCATCACCTGAGTAATACTTTACTAATAAGTTTTAAAGTTGTATTATTATACAACACTACTGTGACGGTCAAATTTTTGAACAGCAAATTTCGGATTCCAGTTTCGAACCCTCTTTCAAGCAAACATGTGAATGTTTAATTTAGATTTCTGTTATTTGTCTCGACGTTTATGAATTCGTCTGTTTGTGTCCATGGTACCCTCAACGTAGGAGAAAGTCCTATTCTGGTATCATGAGCGTCGAAAAGGTGTGATCTTTTTAGTACCAAAAATGTTTTGCTTCAAAAAAGTTTATAAGGACATATTATATGATAAATGAACATTATCTGGCGTTGTGCCATGATACACCAGGTGCTGTTCTTGTTGAATGCCTCTCTTGGCTACTTGAACATATGCCGGCTGAACCGTAACATTGGGCGAAATAAAAGAATAATAAATTTTAATTAAAGCTGGGAGAGTAGTAGGATCGTAATATAAATGCGTTCATAGTTAAAACGATATTTATGTAAATGCGTTGTAAAATAAATGTGTTGATATTGACGTGAAGTTGGAATACTAGCGCATCCAGTAGAAGTTAAGTCCTCTAGTCCTTCGAAATCTGAATGCAAGTTCTGGAGTCCGTTGTTCACGCAACAATAATTTCAGAAATAGGAGAATCCAAGACTCTCATTAGCCAATCCGCTGTCCAAACCAAAAGGTAGGTAGGATCTGCCAGTAGGATCTCAATTTGATTACGAAGATGTGTTACGAAATCTTTGTTATCATATTGTGAAATACGCTATAAAATGTTACACATTCTGAAAAAATAAACGTATGGTCTTCGTAGTATTTAAATTATAACTAATAACGTAAAGGATAAAGATGATAACTTCGAAAAATAGATGTTTTTAGACGATAAAAAACTATACGTTGTTTACGACAAAAATCAAATATAAGACGAATTTTTTCAAGGTCTAAAATTGTTTCATTTTAGTTGGCGTAAAACATTTTTCACATCCATTTCGCACAATTCATATTACCAGTATATATTTAGTATAGATGTCATCATCTATAGCCATGTAGGTGACATCGTCAGGATTTCATTAACTTATTTCCTATAACTTACCTTCCCAACGCCAGTGGGTTCTTTGACACCGAGTCGCCGCAGCAGTGCTGGTGGAGGTGGCGGTGGGGCTCGATGCAACGCAGCACTGAATCCTCCGCCTTCTTCTTCGCGTCTCCGCCTCTCTCTGTGTGGAGATCCGCCGCTGCATTTTGTTGTTGATCTGGTGACAAGAAAATGAATTGAATTTTAGCATGTCTTTAATACTAAAGCATTATTCATCTTTTAAATTCCATCGCTGTATATGTTTATTACTTGTGTCATCATTACTATCCTTAATGAAATAATTTCTAAAAGCTCGGTATGGGTTTTTTCTCAAAATGAGAATAATATCATCCATTTTCATTAGTAAACGTCACTTCTTATCACACCGTTTTAAACAACCCTCAAGACATGTAGTTTCGGAATCAAAGTATTTAGATTGATCTTACATTTAGTAACCGATATTTTGAATGATTCTTATTGCTATTGATGTAACCGTGTCATCAAAAATGCGATTGTTGCAATGAACTTTGGTACAATTTAGTATATGTATTTCATATTACTATTAAGAGACTACTCGTATTAGTATAAATAAAACAGTGCCATATATCAAACTTCAAAAGAACTAAGTATTATCGGTTTCGAAATACAACCATTTAGAAAGGATTTAATGATCAACGATATAAACTGGGAAATAAGGCAAAGACAATAACGATCCTAAGAATACCGACACAAAAAAGATAGCAAAAGATTTTGTCCAACCGAGGAGCTAGTTGTAGCGTAATTAAAAATGAAAGAGGCTTAGCGACGATAGTGGCGATGGAAGCAACCCTATTTTAAAGGTATACGAAGATATACGAAATAGCGGTTGGAAAGGAAATATATGTTAAGATCAATGAATTAAGATTAATTTTAAACAAATTTGGATTAGTAGGTGAGTAGTTGGAGGAATGGTTCAACGTGTAAGTGAACGGCAAGAGGACCAAACTGAATGAAAACTAAAAGTCTGAAGATGATTAAATTTTTGATGTAATGCAATGGGTAATTTAGAACATATGCTAATAAATCAAAAGTTACAAATAAAAATGAAATGGATTTTTCGAGTGCTTTTTCTTTGCGATAATTCAGTAGATTGTTTAAAAAGTTCAAGTATATCTTGATATCGATATTTAGGATTACGAAGGAGGAAAAGGCATCTACAACTTATTTGCAATTGAAAACGGAAACCAAGCACATTTATCGCGACTCTGAAACCCCGGAAGAATTCGAAGGAGAAATAAATGAACAGTACGTGATGTCTCGGCTGACCTTTTTACATTTTTCAAAAATTCTCTCCGCGCGTCAATACCGTGGAACATAAAGGGGCTTGCACACGATCCGGTGATGGATGGGTTTTACGTGACGCCTGGCGACACGCTTCGTATTTTATTTTAACGCTGACGGTGTAAGTTCATCCCGGGTGCTCAAAATTGAAAATTCTCTCAGTGTATTGGAAACTGACGTGACATTCCTGGTGGACTCGTGATGGCTTTATTGATTTTAAAGCGAATAACTGGTTCTTTCAGTGGTTGTTACAGCAGAATCGCACTATACCAGAAGTATAACAGTGTATTATGAATGAATATTTCCAATATTCTCTTTGTTACAATCCTGACGATGCATGATGATGCATGACGATCCATGCGATATGGCCGGATTACTCAAAGGTAATGTTATAAGCAAGATAAAATGTTTTAACGTTCTTTATTGACGTTTTATCTGTTTCGATAAAATAGTGTTCATTAAATTAATTTATGTCAGCACAAGTAGATGATTCAAGTCTGTTCTGTCTGTCTGCCTGTTCAAGTTAACTTTACTTCTCTGGTTCGAAGCGTCAGTACCGTTTTCGATTATTTTGATCCAAATTGCTTTAAAATAATAAAATTGATAGTAAATAAACTACATAGCTACATAATATTATTATTTAAGAAAGATAACTCCAGAACATTAGTATCGATAAAGTAACAAAACTACTTAAACCACTACATGTTACATGCAATGTGTGTTTGTGAATAAGAACCTACCTTTCGCAGCAATGCCTGCAAATAAAACTGCTACGTCGTCTACGAAACTGCGACATATGACATGCGATTGTCAAGCAAACCTTGAATAGGAGTCCATAATAGCCTGCAATAGTATTTTAGGAATCTATGGAAGCGAAATGGAGTAGGATGTTTATAATATCAGAATTAGTAACAATAAGATGAACAAACGTATAACTTATCACAGAGTGAATGTAACCGATTCAAAACAAGGATTTGTTCCAATGTAATAGAACATTATGGTAACGTTCAAGAACAACGTTAGTCAGAAATAGCACTAAAGATGAAATATAGGGTTGCTGTGATAGGGTTTAATAGGTATGGGTTAGTTAGTATTCTCAAGAGTACCTACGTCTCTGTAATCGATTTTAAGGTGAATAACAATTTTGAGGCTAGTTACGGATTTTCATTGATAGTACCAACTACAGCACGAGGTAACTACATGTATCTCTGATACCATAGTCACGTAAAAATCAAAACCAATTCATAAAGATTAAATGACACTCACAGATATTGCAATGCTGTTTCAGATCCAAAATGCCCAAAAAATCAACTGAGGGAACCATAATGCAAGAACTATTTTTTCCGTATGTGAGTCAAAATATATTTAGGTATGTACTTGGTACATAATGATTAAGATTATTCCGGTCAATTCTGGTTACACCCAAAAATTTAAATTCATGATCATACTAGCAAATAAATTTTCCACGCCGCCCATAAAGAGATATCTCCATCCAACCTATACGTTCCAAATCGACATGTTCAAATTTACTGCCGAAAACCTTGCAATCGTTGCAACTGAACTATGCTGGTGGCGTGCGCTGGTCGCGTGCCGTCGTCCCCGTGTTTGCTGTGCTTAGAACTATTAACATTCTTATAAGGGAATGTTTAGATAACTCTCGACTTGGTGGCAGGACGTTACGACCCCTTGTGTGGTCCGATAAGCCGAAATAGGGGTCGAGTGACTAATTGAAATAACGTGAGCTTATTGATTTGTTTCCTTTGATAGGTTAAATGCGCTGTATACTGTATAACTAGCGTTGGCGGCTATTGATATTAAATTAAGACCGAATTTAATAAAAAAATACTTGTGGAAACCAAAAAGTATATATACATATATAATAAAAATACCTTACGTACATTTGAAAGCATTCTATAATTTTGCCAAGGTCATTTGAAGAAGAAGTGGGTAGAGATCAGCGGTATACCATGATAGGTGATCAACCTAGATAGGTGACCGCTTGTGGCTATGTTTTAGAATTTAGTTAGATCAGTTTTTTCATTGGGTAGCAGTAGTGAACTTCTTAATGGCTTCATGGTTGTATAGATGGCCAACTTGTAATTTGGTATGCCTATATTTTAGGCAGCAGTAGAAAATAAAAATATTTGCAGTCATGTAAGTAAATTTTTTGAACTACACTGCTATCGATCTAGAGAACAATTTGTTTGGAAAAAGCCCTAAAAGTGAATGATAGCTCGCCAATAATAAGTATGTGTATGTATTAGACGAGCATAAATATTATAGTAGGTAGTGATAGTAAAGATGAACTTGAATGAGTCGCCAGCAACAACAACGAATGTTTGGCTAGACAAAAGTTCACGACAAAGCTGTATACATTATGTGGAGTTATTGGCAAGCGGTCACTGCGTAGCATTTGTAACGCGGCTGGTTCCGGCCGTACATTTATAACTGCTGGCAATACGCGACGTGTTCGCTGTTAATATACTGCGCTGCCAAAACAAAGCTATTCGTTTTGTTAGAATACCAACGAATTATTCTTTGGTAATGTTCGTGATGTACGGGGTTCGAAATGGGTACCATCGTCATACCGATTTTCGTTTGTATCAGTGGTTGGTTTTGTTTGGGTTTGTAGGATGTTGTTTTTTACATTTATTCACATTCGACGTTTTTATGTCCTGGCGAGTGAAAGAAACGTTGAGAAAAGTATGATGACCATAATGATAAATATGAATTTGAAGGGCTCGCCAACAATAACAGTAAATGTTTGCTTAGACAAAAGTTCACGACAAAGCTGTATACATTACGGGGAGTTTTTGGCAAGTGGACACTGCTTAGCATTTGTAACGCGGCTGGTCCCGGCCGGTACATTTATAACTGCTGGTAATACGCGACGTGTCGCTGTCGATATACTGCGCTGCCAAAACAAGGCTATTCATTTTCTTAGAACACCAACACGAATTATTCTTTGCGAATACCGCTGTATACTTAGGGGTTTAAATGCGGTACAATCGTTATACTGAGTTCTATGTATAACATTGTTTGCTTGTTGTTGTCTTTTATCCTTGAGAAATAGTAATGAGTTTGCGATCGATTTTTGTCACTTCTTTCTTAGGCCATTAGGGCATTTTTTCATACCCTGTCTTTATATCAATTGGATCATTTTAAAAAGAGCTTAGTATCTTAGTAATACTCAACATGGTCATAAAATTTGCTTCGTATAGATAATGAATTCCCATTTGTTATCTTGACTATAGGTAAAAATGACTCACATAGTTCCTAAACTCTATGGGCGAAATAAGAAGTAAAAAAATAGAGTAATTTAAATATCCCAAATTACTTTAAACTATTTAAAGTATTATATCACAAAGGAAGTCGTTGTATGACTGCTTAAAGTTGGAAGTAATAGGACTAGCGTGTATCGAGCTGCTATCAAGATATAACTAAAGAATAAGTGTAGAGAATGAAAACAAAACAATTTAGTTCTATTACTAATGATATGCTATTTATTTTATATCCCTGTTTTGAAAAACTTTTGTGAATTCTTCGAACGGTACGAATGCTAACGTTCATATTTTATGGTTTGTGCAAATTTGAGAAATCCGCTTGTTCATGTAAGAAGTTATAAAATTTTAACCAAAAGGACTTTAACCATTGGGCATGTTGGCAAAACGATCGAATTCAAGCAGACTTATATCTGCATATATTATATGCAGATATTTAAATCATATTCAATCTTGCGACCATTTTACGAATCTAATATTCCACAAATATAGGTATCATAACTTCAGAATCTCGTATTTCTTTTGATGATAGAAGGAGATAATGTCCGAATATTCCCGAGAACGATGTCCTTGAAGGTTCTTCAAAACGTCCCTTTGCAACAGTCCATTACGTTTGTATAGGCTATTGCTTTGAGGCGCGGTTTTCAAGGTGTAGGTATCCCTCGTGCACTTAACCGTAATGAATGTATCGTAGATATCGGTACGGAGGTAATTGACGTGGGATTGACCGATCCTTGGAGAAATAAGAGTGTATTGGATAACACGGCGAAGGATATTGTTTTTGGAACGTGATTGTTTGAAATGAATCGATTTTGGAGTGCCTCGAGAGAATTGGTATTGTAAATCTATTTGCGTTGAAATTTTGTTTGTTATATAAATACAAAAGATTTAGTATCGCTGATTTAAATCTCCATCTTCACTTCAATCATTATCTGTCCTCAGATACTTTTGCCTTTTTAATATTAAGTAAGAAGAAGTAGTAAGATAAAATTAGATACATCTTTGATCTACGATATGATACATCTATGAAGATATATCTATAGCTATGAGTACCTATAGCAAAAATTTGCATGATGACGCAAACGTTCCGAATCCATATTTTTTTTATAAATATGAAGTAGTAAACGAGCAAGCAGCCCACCTGATAGTAAGTGGTTACTGCCGCCCATGGACATTTGTAAGCAACTTCATAT